>SKCR01037534.1:0-188312 GCA_019454045.1 Zanthoxylum bungeanum
AGAAAAATCACTCAACGGAAGGAATCGCTTAATATTGTTTGAGGGATTTTCGTGTAATTGGCAACCAATTAATTTATCTTTGTTAGGTCTCATCATCATACACCCTTAAGCATGCTTCTAAGACATCATAAAGCGCGTAAAGTAAAGTAATAGCGATATACGGATGGATATGAACAACAACTTGTTCCTAGAACAAATCGCTCCCTTTCCTCTCCCCGCTAGAACTATTCTACTTTATTACCCAATTACATAATACAATAAGAGAAACCTCATTTACATTGAGGGGAATTAGTGAGAAGAGAACTACAAAGAGACAATAAGAGAAAGGCTGGACACGCAGGTCCAATTTATAAATTCTAAATTTACAATAATTTCTAAAATTATCATTCCCTTCTAATATCCATCGATATACACTATTCATACATTACATCCACATTCATTCATTCAAGGCATGTTATACACCAATCAAATCCAATTAATTAGTCTTTAATTAGGTGACAATACAATGTTCAAACAATTGTTTGCATTTGCGCGAGTCCAACTCAATTTGAGAATAAATACTTATAGTATGAATTCACGAATTATATCGAACTACTCGTCAAATCCAATTTAAGTCGTATTCAATACTAATCCTTATATTAATTCAAATTAAATATTTACACTTTTATTGTGCTTTTATGACTTAGATTCCAAATCTAATTCTATCGGGTCTCAAAGCCCAATCAACATCCAATGTCCGTTTAATTAAAGTCCGATGGGCTTTCAATTGATTTCATTAGGCTTGGGCCTTGGTCATGTGGGTCAAACCCAATTTCCAAGCCCAATAAGAATCACCCTCATTTGCCATAAAAATCAATATCAAGCCCGTAAGGCCCCAATTAAACATAAAAGCCCATTTATTACATTTGGACTTAATGGAGTGATTTAGGCCCATTTTTGGATCCAATCCAATTTGCCCAAACCTACTTACTTGGTCCAACCAAGCCCATTATGTCCAAATATAATAGTTTTAGGCCCAATTCAAAATTAAGCCCAATTAATCAATTTTAAAATTCCAAATTTTATAACTTAATTAATTAAAGTGTAATGTCATGATTAATCCTTTAATCAATATTTCCAAAATATCAAATTAATCCATTAATTAATCATATTTTTAAATCTTAATACATGTCCAACATTATTTAATCAAAAAATCAAGTCCCTAATCTTCTTCCATGCATTCGGCCAAGGTGATGAAAAATTACCGATTTTGTTTTCAATCCAATCGAATCACAAATCGTCATTTTATGTTCGTTTAAAGTCATCCAATGATCTTATAAACAACAAATCATCATCTCCATGGTCTAGGTAGTATTCAGCCAAGCCTCTCCAAGAGGGGAAAATTAATCCAATTTATTTTTCATGAAATTGATAATGTATAACATAATGTAACATACATTTAAGCATACTTAATCAATCAAAATCATCAAATCATGCTTCAATCAATTTTGCCCAAATTTACCCTAATATATTTTCATGCTCTTTAAGCTCAATGATACCATTGTTGGAAATTCTAATCCATGTCCCAAGATCAAAAGAGCAAACAAATATATATAATGAATGAACAATATTGAAGTATGGCGGAATCATACTCACAAAGATCGGAATGCGGATGCGTTGATGAAATAAAATTTTTTCTCCTTTGTGCAGTGAAGATTTCGGCCAAGGTGAGTGGGGAAGCTCCAAGCTTTCTTTGATCCTTCCAAGCTCAAGAATTAGTTTCCCATAACACCTTTGTATGATCCCTTGAAGGTGCTAGCCTTATATGTGATTTAATGTTCCAAACACACACACTTTCTTCAAGTTTTTGCAACAAAAACAGAAAAGGGAGAGGGCTGTGAAACTTCACAGTTTCGGTCAAGAGGTGAAGAGAAGGATGATGATTTTTTATTTCAAAATCAATTTATATTTATGCCATAATATTTATTAATTAATAATAAACTTATGACACAAATCATGCAATGGCTTAGAGTGTCAAACACTCAATTTCCATGCAAAACCATTGAGTGCATTGTACACTATCTCCATGCAATGCATTATAATTAAATAATGCATAATATGACATGTGTCATGTGGGGCCCACACACTTCCAAATGAAAGTGGGCCCACGTGCACTCACGCGTTCGGGTTCGATATTTCCGAAATACCGAACTTACGTCGCGACGTTAATTAAATCGAATTTAAATAAATAATTTCGCCTAGCGAATTATTATTTACGTCGCTAACGAATTAATTCTAAATTAACTCGTTTGCCCGAATTAAAATCTAATTTTAATTTCGCGTCGAAATCGAATTTCGATTATTATATCGAATATAATAATTTTACGATTAATTCCAAATTAATCGTTCTCTCTCTATGTATAGTACTTTATCCAAGATAAAGTCTCTCTGTAATTAATCCAAGATTAATCGAGTTTGAATCATACGTCATTGGTTAATCTTCGGGAAGCGACCCAAGAGATCTCTGGATATGTTGGCAGTAAATACGGCCGTCAGATTATCCGAACACGTACGTACCAAGTACTACGTTTTTACCGATTTACAAGACAAGGTTAGCCTCTAGCAAAACGCCATGCCTACCCAATTCTCCAGAAATATTCTTATTGGAATATAAAATCTATAACATGCGTAGTATACCGTAGTATAGTGTATACTGATCAGTATCGGATGATCACATGTAAGGCCTGGGGCTGGAGATGTGTCTGCCCCGTACGATACATATATCGGACATCAACCAACTAGTCTCTTTGAATCGGATAATCCTGACCTTGTCATATTATCCCGATGGTTGCAACCATTATAGAGTACTAGTTCTGTATCCTGCGCGATCATCATCTCCATATGCCTGAAGTGATACTTCCGTCTTGACATCACACCCAATACACTACGATTCCCGATAAACCTAGAAGAGGTGTACACAGAACCTGTTAAAGCCCTGGACGACCAAAACTAAAGTCTACCGATGTCGCAAGTACTAGCGATGCAAGTCTCAGGTTAAGACCATATGCACCTACCCTGAAGCGGACTCCCATAGACACGCAGACATACTACCAATGGGATTCCCCGGGGTCTATCCAGAGCGAAGCTGTTTTCCGTACCATCGGTAAAACACAACCTCCTACCGCACTTGCATAAGTATCCAATACTCAAATATATGAGAACTATGCTGTTGTGCCCTCACAACACGCACAAGTGCAGTACTAGTGTATTCCGCATTATCGATGTCCAATCTCGATAATACTACGACTAGGGATATTTAATGATTAAACCTTTATGGATTGATACTGTCTCATATCATCTCAATCCGGAATTAATCATAGGGACTTTTACCATTTATATATCAAAGTAAATAAATTACAAAACGGTAAAAGGCAATTTCATTACTACATAGTTAATTTTGTACAATAATACAATATCATTTACAAAATAGTGACGCTATGGTCATTACTACTGTCTAACAGAGCTTTGTAAGTACACCCTCACAATAATGATGATATTGGGTGACCATGTTAACTCATTACACTACATCTAATATTTTATCGGAGCGACCTAAGTTCCGAGCACTTATACCCTCACAAAAATGATGGTATTGGGCATAAGTAGTAAGAACTCATTCATCTCCGTATTGATAAGACGTACATTCCAATAATACTCCAATATTATTAATACTTATTACTTAAAAGTAATCACCTAATCATTGGAGATTTATGACAATCAAGTCATTAACATGCTTGGGTCAAAATTAAAATTTTAAGTTAAAACATGCAATGCATATCCAATATGACATATGCATAATTAAATTACCGTGGCATAGATTCAAAAACATGTGTTAAGTGATAAAGACATGCACTGATACCATTGTGTAGGGGTGGTTGTGGGGCCCCTAAGGTCAGATCGGTGGCACGCGCAGCGGAAATGGGTCTAACTCCTGGATATCAAGCATTGGTGTAATTTTAAATATTACTTTTTGCCTTCAGCTCTTTTGAAACAAAGAGCGGGAGGAATTATGGTTTTTAACCCTAATTGCTTCTAACTTTCCCTAAACACTTTCAAAAACTTAAAATTAATTTTAACATCAAAACTAATATCAACACATGTTATAGAACAAAAATCAAGTTTTTCAAAATATCAAATTTTTTACAAAAACATAAATTTTCTAAATACGCACTTGTGTAAATTTTGAATCTAAAACACAAACCAAATTAGAATCCCATAATGAAATGACTCATGAACAATTCTAGGTCACTCAAAGGTGGTCAAGTGATTCAAGAATGGTAGTCTTAGCTCTAGGCTATTATCTAGAGTTCCAAACTCTAATTTTAAGTTTATGTTTAACATAAACATTTTGATTATAAGCATATTGTGTTTATGCTTCCAAAGCATCCTAACACAATTAATCAGCCTAATTTCAATATTATGTATCTAATACATAATTAATATCCAAAATGTCTCACTAATAAAAAATATAGCGAGAAGATCAAACTTACTTAGCAAGGTTGATTCAAAGATTCAATCTACTTCTCATTGTTGAAATGTTGTGGAGAAAATCCAAAATTAGCAAGCTTGATTCCAAGATCCAATATTGATTCCAATACTAGCAAGCTTCACTCCAAGATCCAATCTCGATTTCTCCTAATTGAAATATTATAGAGATCTCACAAAGTTCTCTAAACACTTCTCTAACTTATACTAGTTTCTCTAATTCTTGCTTGTATTTAGCTTTCTCAAGCTTGATTAAAATCTTTGCTCAATCTGTCTATTTATACCAAAACTTAGATAATTTTTAATTAATAAAAGTTCTAATCAAATTTTATGCAGGCTTAGTTTAATTTGTCCAAATATGTATAATTAGGTGTGACTAATCACCTTTGTCTACCACTTTGATTTAATCCAGTTAAATCAAGACAAAGTTTAATTAATGGATTAGTTACATGTCTTCCTCTTTGATTTAATCCAATTAAATCAAGCCAAAAATACATATAATTACATACTTGCAATTACCATAATATCCTTAAATGGTAGATATAATTATGAAATTACGATAAAGTCCTTGTGTAAATATTGAATTAATATAATTAGGTCAAAGTAAATAATCAATGTTATCCTATAACACTAGAATATTTTAGTTGATAATTATAATATTAAATATTATCTTTTACTAAAATTAATCGGCTACCCAAGTGCTCAACGGGTACACTTCATATTGGGACTCTCTAAGTTCAGACACGTTCGTCATATAAGCCTAGCTAATATGTACGCAATTTGACCACCTCCGAATTCGCGAAGAACATGAATGACCTTTCTGAACTTTACAAGTCGAGGTCATCACATATGTTTATCAATCCCTCCATCGTTGGCTATCCGAGTTGTGCTTATGAAACATAGAATTCACCATCAAGTTTCTGAGGCACACATCTAATGTCGACATGTCCATGATTCTTTACAACTGATATGATCCACCATAGGTGATCGGCTTTTGCCAAAGTCTTTAAGAATCGTGACTTACTCATATGGATACTTGTGTTAGGGTTGGTGCTCAGAGTGCCAATCCGGATTATATTTATATCCAATTCATGAATACGAACAATTATTTTTTTTTCCATAATATTACTTATTTATGGTAGTATTTCTTACTTTTATATATACATATTCGATCTAATTACGACTAGATTGAAACTAAATATGATTTAGTAATATGTATATATTAGACAAAGACCCGATAATATATTTTATAGTGCGCAGTTACAAAGTAGTTTGTAAATGACATTGGGAAGTTGGTGCTTGGAGTGCCAATCCGATTTGTACATTTTATTTATTTATAATAATAACTATATTTTTCATTTCATACCTTATAATGGTTTGTCATTACGCGTATTAAATTGATGTATAGATATGCTAAGAATGACATCGACCTCAGAATAGTCTTGACACTATGTGTAAATTATTCTTAAAGTAAATATTCATAGTCGTTGGTTTTGGAATACGGTCGAATTCCTATAACCTAGAAGACTAGCACATGTCGTGTATTGGAATTGGAGTTCCAATGGTTTAACCCGATGTACCATGAGTTTTAGAAACTCGAATAGACATGTGGGTATTTGTTGGAGAGAATACTAAATGACTCATAGGTGATTCCTAATAGTTGGAAGTACGCACAACCGTCAATAGGAATCTCCTCGAGTCGAGTAGCATATGTAATCCTTTGACTATAGGATAACATTGATTTTATGTGAGATCTTCCACACTTTGATGCCATGTATGTCAGAAACCTTTCATGGTCTGGCCTCTAGATGTTCGTTGGGTGTGGATCGATGCACTCAGTAATCAAGTACGAAATAAGATAGGATCCGTCGGCCCATATTTTTACCATAAGGGGTTTAGGTATCCATGTGAGTAAGTCACGATTCTTAAAGACTTTGCCCAAAGCCGATCACCTAGGGTGGATCGCATCAGTTGTAAAGAATCATGGACATGTCGACATGAGATGTAAGCGTTGGAAACTTGACAGTGTATTATATGTTTCCTAAACATAACTCGGATAGCCTACGACGAAGGGATTGTTAAATATATGTGATGACCTCGACTTGTATAGTTCAGAAAGGTCGTTCGTATCCTTCACGAATTTGAAGGTGGCCGAATTGCGTACATATTAGCTAGGTTTATATGACGAACATGTCTGAACTTAGAGAGTCCTAATATGAAGTGTACTCGTTGAGCACTTGGGTAGCCGATTAATTTTGATAAAAGATAATATTCGATATTATAATTATCAACTAAGATAATCAAGTGTTATTCGATAACATTGATTATTTACTTTGACCTAATTGGATCAATTGGATTAATTCAATAATTACACAATGGCTTAATTGTAAAATCATAATTATCTCTACCATTTGAGGATATTATGGTAATTGTAAGTATGTAATAATAGGTGGTTTTGGCTTGTTTTAATTGGATTAAATCAAGGTTGCAAACATTTAACTAATCCATTTCCTAATCCTTGGCTTGATTTAATTGGATTAAATTAAAGTGGGAGACAATGGATATTAGTCACACCTAATTATACATATTTAGACAAATTAGATTAAGCCCACTTAAAAGTTGATTACAACTTTTATTAATTAAAAATTGCCTAAGTTTTGCTATAAATAGCAAGCATTAGGAAGCTTTGAATTACAAGTAAAAATACAAGAAAATTCTTAGAGAAATTAGCCTAAGTCAGAGAAGTGTTTAGAGAAGCTTGTGAGGTCTCTAAAACATTTCATTAAGGAGAAATCAAGATTAGATCTTGATGTGAAGCTTGCTTGCGTTGGAAATCGAGATTGGATCTTGAAGTCGAGCTTGCAAACCTTGGAGGTTCTCCAATGATTTCAACAAAGGAGAAGTAGATTGGATCTTGCATCAAGCTTACTAGGTAATGTTTGATCTTCTCATAAGCTATGTTTATTTATGTATTATATGCATGATTACATAGCTTAATGTTGAAATAAGGCTAATAAATTGTGTTATAATGCTTTGGAAGTATAAACACATCATGCTTGTAATTAGGTCAAAGATGTTCATGTTGGACATGGAGCAATTAATTAGAGTTTGGAACTCTTGATTAAAGCTTAGAGCTATGGCTACCATTCTAGAATCACTTGACCACCTTTGGGTGACCTAGAATTGTTCATGAGACATTTCTTATTGGGATTCTAATTTTGTTTGTGTAATGGATTCAAAATTTACGCAAGTGCGTATTTAGAATAAATTTATGTTTTTGTTAAAATATTTAATATTTTGAAAAACTTTATTTTTATTCTATAACATGTGTTAATGTTGGTTTTGAAATTAAAAATTAATTTTGGGTGTTTTTGAAGTGTTTTGGGAAGACCATAAAGAATTAGGGTCAAAGACCCTAATTCATTCAGCTCACTATAATGTGAGCTGAATGAAAAGGAAACAAATGAATTTAAAAAAATGTGTGGAGACCTGATTGCTACAGTGCACGTGCGTGGCAATTTTGTTTTTGTTCATTCGGGAGCTTCCGAACTTTGATTCAGTCCCGGTTTTTTTCCTATACACTCGTAATGGAATATAGTATTTCATTAAATAATTTAAAATTACACCCATAGTTGATATCCATGAGTTAGACCCATTTCCGCTATCTAGGACACCGATCCGACCATAGGGGTTCCACAACTGCCCCAACAGTATATTATCAAATAAAGTTCCTGGTCAAGATTTACTAACACGTGTCAGTTAGTAAAATCCACTGAGACCAGTACATGTCGTATATCGAGACTTGGTACGATGGTTTATCCCAATGAACCATGAGTCTTGGGAGACTCGTATAGATGTGTATGTGTTTTTTTGATAAACACTGAAAGACTCACCGAAGATTTCATAATATATGGTACACCAACATCAATAGAAATCTTCTTGAGTCATGTAGCATAGCGGTCCTTCGACTTGAGATACCACTGTGGATATATGAGATATCCTCTACACTTTGATGGGAGTCACGTCACTGATCTATTTAGATCAGACCTCCCCTCGTTCGTTGGGTGTGGACTAATGCTCATGATATCCTGTGAGTATCAGATAGAATCTGTTAGTCCTGTGTACATGACATAGGTATCTTTAATGTGTTTAAGATCTAGTAAATCCATGACTGTGGTATACTTCGAAAGCGAGTTCTGAGTGTTATTTAGAGATCGTAAATTTGAAAGTCGACTATATTATACCTTAGAGATTTGACGTTCTTATTGATATCCCCGGTATATTATTGATAGCCTATGACAAAGGGATTATACGTATGCAATGACCTCGACTTGCATAGTTTAGTGAGATTATTTATGATCGTCATAATTCATGAGTGGGTAAATTGTGGACACGAAATTGGATTCCATGACGGATAAACCTAAACTTAGAGAGTCCCACATGTTGGTGTTTGCTAAGGTCCCAAGATCATAATCAAGCATGAAATATGTGCGAATACAAATCAACGAAGTTGCGGAATACTCACATCGATCGGTTGAGCGACGCTTTGATGAACAAAATCAACTTTCTGCCCTTGTAGCAGCTCACGGCAGTGACTGTCACAGCTCACTGGTTTTGGCTCGGTTTTGGTCCTTCGTCAAGCTCCAAGCTTCGTCGAATGATTCGCGGCTCATGGGTGGACTTCCCTATCACCTTCGCATGTCTCTCGGAATGCTAGCTCTTGTGATTTTTGCCACAAAAATTACACACTCTTGCTTCACAAGCTCACGGTTTCTTGATAGAAACCAGTGAAGAATTTTTACCCCATGGGCGTGCGAGAGAGAGAGAGATGAAGTGAGAGAGAGATGAATTTGGTTGATGGCTAAAGTGTATCTAATACACTTATGTGAATTTCAAATTCATTTCATTGGTATTTGGCTTTCAAAAAGTCAAGCAATAATGGCACCAACCACACATATCACTTCATCAATCCATCACTCAGTGAATAGTGACTGGCGTCAATCACTCAAAGTGAAAGACATCCATCACTTGATTGACGAATGATGTGATGCTAGATGCGACTAGCGATTTGACGCCTGATTTGACTTGCGTGCCGCACTCGAAATCGAAATACGAATGCGCTCGCAAATAATCTCGGGCTCGGGTTCGCTAATTCCAAATTAATGAATTTTCTGTTGCGTCGTAATTAAATGATTACGCCTAGTGAAATCACTATTCACGTCGCTAACGAATTAATTCTAAATTAATTCGTTCGCCCGAATTAAAATCTAATTTCAATTCCGCATCGAAATCTAATTTCGTTTAATATATCGAATATATTAATTTGTCGATTAATTCCAAATTAATCATTATCTCTCTTTAATTGATATTTTATCCCAGATAAAATATCTCCGCAATTAATCCCAGATTAATTTTCTCTCATCTAATTAATCCCAGATTAATTTAGAGTGCGAGTCATACGTCATCGGTGAATCTTCGGGAAGCGACCCATGAGATCCCCGGATATATTGGCAGTAAATTCGGTCGTCGGACTATCTGAACACGTAAGTACCTCGTACTACGTTTATACCGATTTACAAGACAAAGTTGGCTTCTAGCAAAGCGCCATGCCTACCCAATTCTCCAGAAATATCCTTACAGGAAAAAAGGATCTGTATCAGGCGTAGTATATGTAGTATTGCGTATTTCGATCCAGTATCGGATGATCACGTGCTAGGCCTGGGGCTGGAATTGTGTCTGCCCCGTATGAAGCACATGTCGGATGTCTGGTAACTAGTCTCTATAATCGGATAAACATGACCTTGTCATTTTATCCCGATGACTGCAGTACTTAAGAGTACTAGTACCGTATCCTACGTGACCATCATCTCCATATGACTGGAGTGACACTTCCGTCTTGACATCACACCCAACACACTACGATTCTCAATATACCCAGCATAGGCGTACACAGAACCTGTTAAAGCCCTGGACGACCGCAACCAAAGTATATTGATTGTCGTAAGTATTAGCGGTGCAAGTCTCAGGTTAAGACCAAATACACCTACCCTGATTTCGGACTTCCATAGACACATAGTCATACTACCAATGGAATTCCGAGGGGGTCTATCAAGAGCGAAGCTGTTTCTCGTACCATCGGTAAAACATAACCTCCTATTACACTTGCATGAGTATCCTATACCCAAATATATTAGAACTATGTCGTTGTGCCCTCACAACGCGCACAAGTGTAATACTAGTCTTTTACGTATTTATCGATGTCCAATCTCGATAATACTCTGACTAGGGATATTTAATGATTTATCCTTCGTGGACTGATACTATCTCATATCATTCTCAATCCAGGAACAAATCATATGGACCTCCTATCATTTATATATCTAGGTGATCTAATCACAAATGATAAGAGTGCAATCTCCTTGGTCACATAGTTAATTTATACAACAACACCATAATCTGTACAAATAGTGACGCTATGGGTCATAATTGTCCAACACCACAATATGAAGTGTACTCGTTGAGTACTTGGGCAACACGTTATGAGTAATATATATTATTCATAGTACTTCAGCGGATTAAATGAGTTAATTCGAATCGTTTCAACAGTTAAACGAAAATACATGCATTATGGGCATTTTGGTCAATTAATAATTAATGTGTATTTGTATTTGACACGAAATTTGATTTGATACATATTAATTAATTGTCAAATGAGACTTTGACACATGCCATTAATATATGTATTTTTTATTTAATGTAAATAAAAATACATATATAATAATAATCGCATTAATTAATTATTTAGGTATTTAAATGTTAAATATCTAGATAATTATATTATATTAATATTACATAATTGTTATGCAATATGTTTGATTATTATTGGTTACATGTGGCATGATTATTTTAAACATGAAGTATACAAATTAGATTTGTTAACTTAAAGCTTATTATTATTAATTAATTAGATTAATTGACCAAATGACCAAAATGCCCTTATTCCCCCTAAAGTCGGTTAAGGCTTGTATTTAAAGTGAAATTTTTTTGTTTCTCTTACACAAGTCCTTCCATGGACGAACCTCTCATGAAAAAAGCACCCAAAAATTTGCTTGAAAAATCAAGGAAGAAAGTGAAGAAATCAAGAAAAAGTTTAAGGAAATTAGGAAATTTGGACGTTATCTTCATAACTCTTAAACTTAGAAAGTTTATTTCTTGTTCTTGAGCATCTAGAAAAGTTCTAGGGTTTCTTTATTTCTTATATTTTAGGGATTTTTAATTTGGAGGATGGATTTGGAGGCTAAATACATGTGTGAAGTTAAATTGAATGATATTAGTGTAATATTAGTTCAATTTTGTCATTTGATGACTTGTTGCCATTCTAGAGTGTTATGACCACTCTTTAAACTCCTATAATTGTTCTTGAGTTCTTCATTTGTGGTGACTTTGGTTGATGTAACTATTAATATGATTAATGTTGAGAAAATTGGATTTAAAGTATGAAAAATGATAATTTTGGTTACCAAATCAGATCTGGACTTTATGTGTTTTGGTGATGAAAATTATGTTGTATAAATATATTGGATGTATTTTGGGCATTGGAACAATTGCCGAAAATTATTTCGGAGTTGAAATATGCGAAAACGGTGAAAAACAGCTTTACCGGGTGAGTTTCGGGCTTACCGGGTGTCCGCTGTCCAAACAATGAATTGGTCACTATTTGGGCAGCCCATGAACTGTCCAAGTACTATTGGGGCTGACCTGGGCAGCCCTCATGTGTATTGTTGATTGGTTCGGACAAAAACGTGTTTTATGCCATTTTGCGGAAAAACGTTTTCGTAAACGTTTCGCGATGTTTCTAACCTATTTATGTCATTATTTGATATCGATTAAATATCTTTAGGTGAAATATGAATGAATTATTCATATTAGATATTGAATAATTTATTTGATAATTATAAAAGTTTTTTAAAGTTACGATTTCGTCCAAACTGCAAGCTTCCGCTGCTCCCGCGCTAAAACCCGGACAAAAATGTTATCAGAGCAGGTATGATCCTTCTTCCATTAAATTTTTCATTCTTGATATATGATATATAATCCAATTTTGATATTTTCACATGCTTGTAATTTAGATGTTTCTTAATTTTTCGGTTCCACGCTAATGAAAAATATAACGGAGATTTAATGCTTAAGCTAAGTTATATTTTCCCAGGTAGAATTAGATGGTTGAGAAATTGATCTAAATTAAATATCTGCATTTGATGTAGAGTAAAACCCTCTTTAGGAATATCCCAACTTAGATAAGGCATTAAAGTAACTAGTATTAGGAATACTTGTTTCTTGGTCCGCCTTGTCAGTACGGATGCAAATGATTTCTTGATGCTGTAGCTGTATCTTGCTAAAGCTGTGCATTTATGGTTGATGGTAGTTCATTTGCGCCGGTAGAAATTATATAATAAGACACAAATTTAAGTGAAAATGTAAATTCTTAAACGTGCCAAAGCTATCAAGACGACATTGGTAGCTTGATTTTGTCACTGACAAGTGAAGCCTTGATATGTCTCATTGTGAACATGCCAAAGCTGTCATAACGAGAAACGATCAGGACCAAAATCAAGAGTCATTGGATTCCCATTTTTCGTTGGGGATTACGGTGTTATGTAAAGTAGTGGGAGGCACTGCTGGGTTAAAAATCCATGACTAAGGCAGTGTGTAATATTATGAAAAAGGCCGCTAATGTTTTCCTTATTCTATTATGTTAATAGTAATAAACTTCTAATCCACTACATGCATATTATTTATATATGCTTTCTAACTGTCCTTTTGGTTGCAGATCTCTAGAATAGGTTCTAGATTAAGAGTAGGCTTGGATATTGTTAGATTAGTCAAAACCATCGGGAAATGTTGTTCTGATTTTCTTAAAAAATCAATATGGTTAATGACTTAGTTACTAAGTTACGATAGGTAATCTAAGAAGATATCTGTTTTAGGATATAATTCTATAGAGAGAATAGTTTCTTTTAGAGTAAGAATTGACGTGAATTAGTTCCTGTCTTGAGATTCTTGTCTGACATTAAGAAAACCTCATTAGGTATTTGCAATTGTTGTGAATAGTTGAACGCAAATTATAAAGCTAAAGAAAGGAGATGTGTATAGTTGTGTATAGAGAATATTGATTCTCACAATACGACAACTATATGTATTAGATACCAGATCTTCCGTCTAGTAATTTAAAATAGTATTTAATGATTATTTTGATATTTGATATCAGAATTTGTGACTATTGGATAGTTACTTGTTCTTTATAAACAGTTGTTACATATTTTAATACGACTAGTAGTGTCATTGATGAAAAGATAAACATTAAGAAAAATATTATGTTAACTAAATAATTTAGAACATTATTTTATGAGATTTTATCACTTAAGCATTAGATGCTTATTTTGTATGGTAAATGATGATCTGATACGAGATCACACCACATATCCTTATCCATTTAATGAATATTTTATTCAGGAAGTGATTAAATCTCATTTAACCAATGATCATCATTGGACCACAAATTTATTACTCTAATACATTGGATGTATATAGTTTAATAAATTATAAATTGCCTTGGATAGTTTTCTTTACTTCGTAACTTAGTTAATGAGTTGTCATGACTTAGTTACGTGTTTCTAAAAGAATACATATTGAACGTCTTGAATGGTTCGAGAACTTTCAATATGTTTCTGATGAAACGCGAATAGAATATTTTGACTGGTTCATAGATATTCGATTTGAAGTTTTGAAAACTACATCCTTAAAATTCATCATGAGTCTTTGAATAGTTCAAAGATGGTTGATACTATCAAACATATGAAGTTATGGCAATTAGTTATAAGGCTATTTAATGAATATGATTCTTACTTAATATTATTCTTCTACGATTCCATTGTGATGGAATTGGTCAGTGGGAGAAATCGAATCTTATATGATTTGATTCGTTTGATATTGAGTGTTACCGAATTAGTTTCAATACTCTTGGGGATATGCTCCAGTAACACTAATTCATCTTTTTAATTAATGTTCCATTAGTTTTTACAGTTATATATATGATATGTATAAGTTGAAAATTCGAATCTTGAAAAGTTTGAGATTTGAATATTTCTTTTATATAATGGTTATATAATTGAAAAGTATTTGCACCTCAGAGGTACAAGTACAAGTTTTTCATTTATTCTATTTAATAGAATGTTGTATTCTATTTGATAGAATATATTTTCTACGATCCCGAGTAATAAAATTATTTTATTACTTAGTGTGTGACATCAGATGTTGACCATTGTAGAAAAGACTTCACTTATTGAAGTCAAATGTGAGAGTGATAAACTGTAAATGGAACAACATAATTAATAAGATGGAAATACTTTTTGATATCTTCTATATAAGTCCAAGAGGATACCAGAATCATTTGCGTAGTATTTGATACTAAATGGTTCTATTGTTTTCTTATCGAAGAAAAATTATCCTATAAAATGTGCAAATTGTTTGTACAGCAAAAGCAAAGTGAGCTTATTAAAAGTTTGACCTTTATAGTATGACAGTGAGAAAGGTTATACTCAGTAATCTATTATAGATTCTGAGGAAACTTATTTCTAGTCGCACTAATTGAACAATTAAGGATATGTTAATTAATGTTGATATTAAGCTATGTATTTTAGCTAGGAATACAAAGTGGCGTTCCTAAATGGTTTCTTCGAAGAAGAGATCCATTGCAGTTTCTTTGCTTGAAGGTTTCGTTCTGGAATGGCCCTGGAGTTTGTATTTTGTTAAGATCACAGTTTGATATACCAGCTAATGGAGCCTATTGTAGACTCAGATGAACTTTCCGAAAATCTATGTTCTCTAATTTTGATATCAGTCAGATTGTCTGATTTTATCAAAGCATAAAGAATACAAATGTGATAATAGGGTTAGTGGGAGCATACATATTTCTTTCTAGTATTGTATATCCTAACGACATTATTATTATTAATGTAATAATGAGATGTTTGTGAGGTAAAAGATTTACCTAAGTCTCATTTTCTCTATGAAAGAAGTATGAGTAGTCTATGTTATATTTGATATAAAGTTTTATATGTGATATAAAACAAGAGACTTGTAAGATACTCCCATTAGTCGTGCATTAGATATGATATAATAAAAGACATAGCAAGACTATCTGTGTGACAGTTAGTATAACTGTTTGACAGTTAGTGTGTCTCTTGTATATAGTATTCATCTTTCATAAATGATGAATCCGTTGTCGAAAGAGAAATTGATTTGAATGTCTAGTCATTTATGCATCATACATAATGACATAATGAATACTATATTATTTGAGATTAAGAATATCAATTTAATCGTAATTGTTACGAACTATTTTGATATGTTATAGACCATATGATTTGTCTTGAAACATGTTCTTTGTTATCTTGGAGATATTAAGAACGAGTTTCTTATTCTTGGAGAATACAGTCTACAACCATTAGGTCAGATTAGTTTTGAGTCTAATTATGACGTTAGATGGTCTACGTCATATAAAGTCAAAAAATATGTAGTGGGAGTGTCACAGATGATTATAATAAGTTAGTTGAATTAGTTGTAACTTATGAAGTATTGACTTATGAAGTTTCATAGTGAACTTATAGATTAGAAGTTTTGATATTAGTGTTATGCTTGTGGTTCTCATAATATTTGGATTTGATCTCTAAAGACATAGACAAATCAGGAGCTGTAGTACAATATTGATGTCGCATTTGAGTCATATTGATGTATAACTTAGGTTATACGATATATATGAATGATGCTGGCTAAGAGAAACGATTAGGTTTGTTGGACAAACTCAATATGTTATAGCGGACTTACTTGTTGTTGTGTACCTCTTGAGTACTAGGTCAACTCTTGAGGACCATGAGTATGTAATACATATTTAGATATGTATATGATACTGTAGATGGACACTAGAGCAAGTGGGAGAAATTATTAGGATTGTTGCTCGGAGTGCCAATCCTGATAGTATTTATGTCCGATTCATGAATATGAACAATTGTTTTTCCATAATATTACTTATTTATGGTAGTACTTCTTATTTTTATACACATATTCGATCTAATTACGATTAGATTGAAACTAAATATGATTTAGTGATATGTATATATTAGACAAAGACCCGATAATATATTTTGTAATGTGCAGTTACAAAGTAGTTTGTAATTGACATTGAGAAGTGTCACTACTAGAAGTATATTATCAAATAAAGTTCCTGGTTAAGATTTACTAACACATGTCGGTTAGTAAAATCCGCTGAGACCAGTACATGTCATATATCGAGACATGGTCCGGTGGTTTATCCCAATGAACCATGAGTCTTGGGAGACTTGTATAGACATGTATGTGTTTATTTGATAAACACTGAACGACTCACCGAAGATTTCCTAATAGATGGTACACCAACGTCAATAGGAATCTTGAGATACCACTGTGGATATATGAGATATCCTCCACACTTTGATGGCAGTCACGTCACCAATCTATTTAGATCAGACCTCCGCATGTTCGTTAGGTGTGGACTGATGCTCATGATATCCTATGAGTATTAGATAGAATCCGCCAGTCCTATGTACATGGCATAGGTATCTTGAATGTGTTTGCGATCTAGTAAATCTATGGCTGTGGTATACTTTGGAAGCGAGTTTCGAGTGTTATTTAGATATCGTAAATTTGAAAGTCGACTATATTATACCTTAGGGATTTGATGTTCTTATCTTTATCCCCGGTATAATACTGATAGCCTGTGACGCAGGGATTATACATATGCAATTACCTCGACTTGCATAGTTTAGCGAGATTATCCATGGTCGTCATAATTCATGACTGGGTGAATTATGGACACGAAATTGGATTCCGTGACAGATAAACCTAAACTTAGAGAGTCCCACAATATGAAGTGTACTCATTGAGCACTTGGGCAACACGTTATAGTAATATAGATTATTCATAATACTTCACCGGATTAAATGATTTAATTCGAATCGTTTGAACAGTTAAACAGAAATACATATATTAGGGGCATTTATGTCAATTAATAATTAATATGTATTTGTATTTGATACATACTAATTAATTGTCAAATGAGACTTTGACACATGCCATTAATATATGTATTTGTTATTTAATGTGAATAAAAATACATATATAATAATAATCGCATTAATTAATTATTTAGGTATTTAAATATTAAAAATCTAGATAATTAAATTATATCAATATTACATAAATGTTATGCAATATGATTGACAATTATTGGTTACATGAGCATGATTATTTTAAGTTTGAAGTATACAAATTGGATTTGTTAACTTAAAGCTTATTATTATTAATTAATTAGATCGATTGGTCAAATGACCAAAATGCCCTTATTCCCCCTAAAGTCGGTTAAGGCTTGTATTTAAAGTGAAACTTTTTTGTTTCTGTTACACAAGTCCTTCCATGGCCGAACCTCTCATGAAAAAAACACCCAAAAATTTGTTTGAAGAATCAAGGAAGAAAGTGAAGAAATCAAGAAAATGTTTAAGGAAATTAGGAGATTTGGAGGTAATCTTCATAACTCTTAAACTTAGAAAGCTTGTTTCTTGTTCTTGAGCATCTAGACAAGTTCTAGGGTTTCGTCCTTTCTTATATTTTCGGGGTTTTTGATTTGGAGGATGGATTTAGAGGCTAAATACATGTGTGAAGTTAAATTGAATGATATTAGTGTAATATTAGTTCAATTTTATCATTTGATGACTTGTTTCCATTCTAGAGTGTTATGAACACTCTTGTAACTCATAGAATTTTTCCTGAGTTCTTCATTTATGGTGACTTTGGTAGGTATAACTATTAATATGATTAATGTTGAGAAAATTGGATTTAAAGCCTGAAAAATGATAATTTTGGTTACCAAATCTGATCTGGAATTTCTTTGTTTGTGGTGATGAAAAGTATGTTATATAAATGTATTTGATGTGTTTTGGGCATTGGAACAATTACCGAAAATTATTTCGGAGTTGAAATATGCGAAAACGGCGTTACCGAGTGAGTTTCGGGCTTACCGGGTGTCCGCTGTCCAAACAGTGAATTGGTCACTATTCGGGCAGCCCATGAACTGCCCAAGTACTATTGGGGCTGACCTGGGCAGCCCTCATGTGTATTGGTTGGTCGGTTCGGACAAAAACGCGTTTTATGCCATTTTGCGGAATAACATTTCGTAAAAGTTTCGCAATGTTTTTAACCTATATATGTCATTATTTGATATCGAATAAATATATTTAGGTGAAATATGAATGAATTATTCATATTGGATATTGAATAATTTATTTGGTAATTTTAAAAGTTTTTGAAAGTTACGATTTCGCCCGAACCGCGAGCTCCCGCTGCTCCCGCGCTAAAACCCCAACAACCTGAACCTCTTATGGTACACATATGGGCCGACGAATCCTATCTTGATATGCACTTGAGTAACAAGTACATCGGTCCATACCCAACGAACATCTAGTAACTAGACCATGAAAAGTTTCTGACATATATGACATCAAAGTGTGGAGGATCTCACACAAAAACAATGATATCCTATAGTCAAAGGATTACATATGCTACTCGATTCGAGGAGATTCCTATTGACGGTGGCGTGTACTTCCAACTATTAGGAATCACCTGTGAGTCATTCAGTATTCGGTCCAACTAATACCCACATGTCTATACGAGCTTTCCAAAACTCATGGTCATCGGATTAAATCATTGGAACTCCAATTCTAATATATGACATGTGTTAGTCTTCTAGGTTATAGGAATTCGACCGTATTCCAAAACTAACGACTATGAATATTTACTTTAAGAATAATTTATAATAGTAATATTATCTCAATGTCGGACCACCTAGTGTCCAATATTATTAGATGACTATTCTAAGGTCGATGTCATTCTTAGCGTATTTATACATCAATCTAATATGCATAATGATATTACCATTAATAAGGTTTAGAAATGAAAATATAGTTATTTTATTAATAAATAATAAAATGTACAATACATTATTCGGATTGGCGCTCCAAACACCAACTCCAACAGAATGAACACTATTTAAGTAAGAGATTTGGACTTTCCTTAAATTTTCTAACAAAAAAAGTTTGATTTTATAATTTAGAAATCGGTTCCAAAATTCGGTTATGGTTCCCACCATACTAGAACCGGAACCGAAACTGGTCCCAAAAAATTAGTTCCTAACATTTTGGAATGGAACCAACTCTAAAGGAAGCGGTTTCGATTCTGGAACAGGAAAATCAGTATGATTCCTTGTGGTTCCAAATAGAACTAGAATCGATCCTCATCCCTAATTTTTGACGGAAAAATTACGGCACATAGAGAGGGAATTGAATTTGGGGAAGGAGAATTTCATCTCAAATGAATTGTTTGGTTAATTTTAACATAAAAACATAATACTGATTAAGTATGATAGAGTCAGAGTATTTTTGTATACTTTTGGCCGGCCACCAATGGTTTGGTGGCATAAGACTTAGAATTTGTGTATATAATTTTACATGTTTCGTTTAAATCAGGATCTGATAATTTGACCACTTTTCCAAAAATTAAAATAAATTATTTTTTTTTTGTATATTTTTTATATTTCCCTTCGGTCGTTTGTTGCCAAATGTCCACGACAAAATGCAAATTGGCCAATCTAACTAGCTAGAAGCCAACTTTATTCTTACCTTTTTTTTTTCTTTTTTTATTTTTTATTTTTATTTTTAATTTTTTTTGTGTGCCTTTTGCTCCAGTGGACTTAGTGGCACTCATTCTTTTGAAGGCATGAGTTCAAGTTTTAATAAATTCAAATTTTATTATTTTAAAAAATTGTAAATATATGGACAGATTTTGTATTTTAGACTTCATGATCGGTAAATATCTCATTTAATTCTAAGAAACAAGATATTATTTAAATCTAATCAATTGGCCGCTTGACGTTAGAGATATTTTCTTGGGTCCCGCCATAGGCCCATATCCCTCTCCAATTAGATTAAGACAAGTCGCCGATGCCTTGTGGCATCTTTGGGTCCTTATTTTATACTTATTTTTATTTTTCATATTAAGAGAAACTCACACGTCATGCATAAATTTTTAGCGCACACCAATTTATTGGCTTGAGAACAAGTTGCTGACGGTATCTTTTGGTCCTGAATACTCACTCTAAAGAAACAAAAAAGAAAATACACACATAATCCAAAAAATTTTAGGTGAAATTATTTATATATCATTTAAGTTTAGCTTAAAATTTAAAGACTGATAATTTAATTTGATCTGTTAGCCTCTTGGGTCACAGATCGCTTGTTGTCTCAATTGAAAGTATTTTATTTTTGGATAAGGTTATTTAAATTCTAAATTAGTTTTTTTTTTTTTCACACATCTTTTAGTAAAATTATTTATTATTAAAATAACTATAATATAATTAATAATAACGACTTATGACAGGTGAAAATATTATTTCTATGAACATTGACCAGACACGGTTCCCCATCCAATGACTCTTCTAGTCCTGATTCCTTTATGTTAAGCAGCATCAATTTCTTGTTTAATTGATGGAGATCCGGACTGTCTATGGAAGTAGGAGTATCGGGAACTCTCTCTTCCTAATTTTCATTAAGCTCTGAAGTTGAGGATAAATGACTGTCTATCACTTCTTCACTTGTTTCAATTGCTATATATGGTCTTAAATTCTTCATTATAAATCTTAATATTCCCAAAAGCCTAATGTTGAACAAAACTCGTATTAGGATATTGAAAGAAGTATTTGTCATTTTAACTCATAAAAGTGATTATATAAGTGACATTTAGTCTTACCATTATCATCACTATCTGTCTTTTTTTGATATAAATGATCTCATGAGCACAACATCACCTCAAGAACTTGCATTCTGCTTAGAAAAAAATCAAGTATTTGTCACGTGGCTAGACACACAATAAAAGGAATTCAGAGCCTTGTTCTGAGAAAACCATTTTCGGCCATTCTCCATGAAAAGGGGGGAAGAATCACTTGCGCTCAGAGGAGAGAAGTTTCATAACGCATGTGAGCTTGAAGACCGTCATTGTTCTCGATGAATATGAAGTGCTTTGTTCCCATTCGGAGCCACAAACTGGTATAAGTATTTGATCCTTTCATTTGACAGTTCAAGACAAGGGGGATAGTACACAGTGCCAGAAGTTGGAAAAGAAAAATGATCAAAAGTAAAACGCGTTAGACCCTTAACTGACTACGAAACACATGCCTGCGATAAAAAAAATTGTGTTCAAAAACAAAACCCGACGAAATACTTTGGTTCATGGTCATCCTCGGCGGAAAGATGACATGGTCGACACTAACAACCTACCTGTTGCTTGTCAATGCTAGCAAACCTTTAGATGCCCAATCCTTTCAAAAAAGGACAGTTCGGTAAACAAGATCATCGATTTCCGGGGTGAGAAGGTATACCTCTCTACACCACCGGCAGAGCCATGTTGGACAATTATGACCCATAACGTTACTATTTGTAAAAGACATTGTGATTTTTGGACAAATTAACTATATAGCAATGGAAATTGCATTTTATCATTTTGTAATTTGATTACTTAAATATATAAATGATAAAAGTCTTTATGATTAGTTCCAGATTATTATATAAGAGACAATATCAATCCATAAAGGTTTAATCATTAAATATCCATAGTCATAGTATTATCGAGACTGGACATCGATAATGCGGAATAGACTAGTATTGCACTTGTGCGTGTTATGGAAGCATAACGACATAATTCTCATATATTTAAGTATTGGATACTTATGCAAGTGTGATAGGAGGTTATGTTTACCGATGGTACGGAAACAGCTTCGCTCTGGATAGACCCCGCAGAATCCCATTGGTAGTATGACTATGTGTCTATGGGAATCCGCATCAAGGTAGGTGTGTTTGGTATTAACCTGAGACTTGCATCGCTAGTACTTGCGACAATCAATACGCTTTGGTTTTGGTCGTCCAGGACTTTAACGGGTTCTGTGTATGCCTCTTCTGGGTTTATTGAGAATCGTAGTGTATTGGGTGTGATGTCAAGACGGAAGTATCACTTCAGTCATATGAAGATGATGATCACACAGAGATACAAAACTGGTGCTCTAATGTGTTGCAACCATCGGGATAATATGACTAAGTCATGATTACTCGATTAAAGAGACTAGTTGCTTGTGATCGGATATATGCTTCGTACGGGGCAGACATTATTCCAGCCCCAGGCCTTGCATGTGACATCCGATACTAGATCGAAATACGCAATACTACGTATACTACACCTGACATAGATTATATATTCCTTTAAGAATATTTCTGGAGAATTTGGTAGGCACAGTTCTTTGCTAGAAGCCAACCATGTCTCGTAAATCGGTAAAAACGTGGTACGAGGTACGCACGTGTTCGGATAGTCCGACGACCGGATTTACTGCCAACATATCCAGGGATCTCATGGGTCGCTTCCCGAATATTCACCGATGACGTATGATTCGAACATAATTAATCTAGGATTAATTACGGAGAGATTTTATCTGGGATAAAATACTATTTGAAGAGATAGAACGATTAATTTGGAATTAATCGATAAAATAATATATTTGATATATTAAATGAAATTAGATTTCATAACGGAATTAAAATTAGATTTTAATTCGGGCGAAGGAGTTAATTTAGAATTAATTAGCGAGCGACGTGAATAGTAATTTTGCTAGACATAATTATTTAATTAAATTTGATTTAATTACGTCGCAACGGAAAATTCGTTAATGGGAATTAGCGAACCCGAGCCCGGGATATGTTTGCAGGCCCACTCGGATTTTGAATCAAGTGGGGCCCACATGTCACATCACAAGTCACATCACCTAGTCATTTTTATAAACTTTAAGTTGATGGAATTTGGTGGGTGGTTATAAACTTGTAAAACACACAAAGTGAAAAGATGATTGACTTAATACCAACTTTGGTATATCATTATTTTATTTTGGAAATCAAAATACAAGTCAACAAAATCACTTTTCTCACTTCTCTCCTCATTCACGTTTTTGACAAGCAAAATACTCTCCCTTTCTTTTGCTCTCATTGCCGAGAGTTGCAAAGAAGAACTAGGAAATTTTGTAGCAAAATTTCCAAAGCAAGCACTTACAAGGAATCATATCAAGGTGTTAGGGAAACCTATCCTTGAGCTTGGAATCAACAACAAAGCTTGGAGCTTGGATTTCAATTCAAAAGAGGAAGCTTGGAGACTTCTCAAAAGGCAAAAAGTTTTGTGATCAACACCTCCAAAATCCAATCAAAGTGAGTATTATTCCGCAAATTCTTCTTTGAGTATTCACATGTTTCATTGCTTAAATTGATCTTAGGACATCTTAGAAACCCAACAATGGTATCATGGAGCCTATTTGAGCATGAAATTTGATTAGGGTTTATATACTAAAATTTGGGTATTTTTGATTTGAGCATGTTTTGATCAAATTGTTTGTTTTAGTATGCTTGTATGTGAATAACTTGGAGTTATTCATGATCAATTTGTAGAAAAATTAATTGGATTAATTTTCCCAAATATGTTAGGCTTGGCCGAATACAATATAGCCCTAAAGTCATGGTATATTTTGTTTTTCTGATCATTAGATGAGTTGAAAGACATGGATATATTGATTTGAGATTCAATCGGATTGAAATCGGAATCGGATATTAAATCCCTACAAATGCCATGAGCTTCAAAGCATGGAATGAGATGATTTTTTGTTTCAATAATGTTGGACATGTATTGATGATGAATAAGCATGATTAATTGATTAAATTGATATTTTGGAAATGTTAATTTAGATAATTAATTAATGTAATACACTTTAATTAATTAAATTGTGAAATTTGGAATTTTAGAATTTGATTAATTGGGCTTAATTTAGAATTGGGCTTATAATGTTGTATTTGGACCTAATGGGCTTGGTTGGGCCAAGTTGGTTTTGGACACTTGGATTGGATCAAAATTGGGCCTAAACCATTCCATTAAGTCCAAATATGACAAATGAGCCTTTTATGTTTAATTGAGCCTAATGGGCCGAAATTGGTTTCTTGGCAAATAGGGTGATTCCTTAATTGGGCTTTGGTATTTGGGTTTGACCCATATTGACCAAAGTCCATGCCTTAAGAAATTAATTGAAAGCCCATTGGACTTTAATTAAATGACATTGGATGTTAATTGGGCTTTGAGACCCATTTAGATTAGATTTGGAATCTAAGTCGTAAATGCGCATTAAAAGTGTAATTATTTAATTGGGAATTAAATATAGAATTAGTATTGAATACGAATTAAATTAGATTTAAATTGTAGTTCGATATAATTCAAGAATTCGTACTTTGAGTACTTATTCTTAAACGAGTTGGACTCGCGCAAATCAAATCGTTGTTTGAACATTGGATGATCACTTTATTCAAAGATTAATTATTTGGATTATATTGATTGAATAACATGCTTTGTGTGAATACATGAATGTGTTGAATGAATAATGTATATCAGATGGATATTAGAAGAGAAATGGCAATTTTGGAAATTGTTGTAAATTTAGAATTTATTAAATTGGACCTGGGTGTCCAGTCTTATCTCTCGATTCTTTGTAATTCTCTTCTCACCTAATTCCCCTCAATGTTAATGAGGTTTCTTTAATTGTATTATGTAATTAGGTAGAAGTTAGAATAGTGCTAGCCGGGGAGGGGAGAGGAAATAGAGTGATTTGTTCTAGGAACAATCTGTGAAATATCCATCAGCATATCATTATTAATTTATTTTCGTGCCTTATTATGCTTTTAGAATGCATGCTTAAGGGTGTATGATGAGACCTAACAAAGATAATAAATTGGTTGCCAATTTACGTGAAAAACCCTCAACAAATATTAAGCGTTTTCCTTCCATTGAGTGATTCTTACTCAAGATCCAAGATTGGCACTGGTTTGTTGGCCAAAGTCAAGACCTTTGTCCATCGCGGATGTGTTTGAATCATGAAGGCTTTGTTCCATATCGTATGTCTTGTCCAAGTTGTGATTTGTTGGCCAAAGTCAAGATCACTTCTTGTCCATCGACATCGATTACGAAGCTTTCCAAAGTCAATGGGTTCCGCTTAACTGGAATCATTAAGCTTGTTGTGCCAAAGCCAAGGCTTAGTTGATTCAGAGGAAATAGGTTAGGAAAATATATTGGATACATTGGCATATATATTGTATATATGTTTCGACTTGGAGGTCCACCTACCGGATCTAGGAATTGGATGAGATCCAATTGATCTTAGAGATTTACCTAGTTAAATATCATACAGGTTATTGGCCAAAGTCAAGGTTGTGTATTATTTAACGGGATCCTAGCCCACTAGGAAACTAGGTTTCCCGAGTACTCAACAGAGGGTTAGATGCTCGCCGAAAAATAGTGGGAGGCTAGTATTGAATTTGCAATTTCGTTCAAATTCTTAGCTTTACGCGCTTTCAAATTATTTCGTCAATTATATTTATTAGTTGGACTAATATTTTATTATTTTTCTTGTAACAGTTAGACTGTACCCTACATCGTTAATTGAATAGTTGGACTATTGCGATTAAGATGACAGGAAAGTTAAGCATTAGAGATATTGTCATGGGCGATAATGTCTTTAATGGCATAAACTTTCAAGACTGGGATATGGATCTCAGGATTGTCTTGGATCCGAGAAGTTGCTCTACACTATAGAGAGACCTCTTGGGCCTAAGCCCCGACCTGATCAGTTGCTTGAGCTAGAGCTTTGGAAGACTCATAGCGATGATAACTCGACTGCTCAATCGGTAATGCTTGCTGCTATGACTCCGCAATTCCGTCGTTAGAACAATGGATTCGAAATACGAATGCGCTCGCAAACAATCCTGGGCTCGGGTTCGCTAATTCCAAATTAACGAATTTTCCGTTGCGTCGTAATTAAATGATTACGCCTAGCGAAATCACTATTCACGTCGCTAACGAATTAATTCTAAATTAATTCGTTCACCCGAATTAAAATCTAATTTTAATTCCGCGTCGAAATCTAATTTCGTTTAATATATAAAATATATTAATTAATCGATTAATTCTAAATTAATCGTTATCTCTCTTTTAATGATATTTTATCCCTGATAAAATATCTCCACAATTAATCCTAGATTAATTTTCTCTCTCTTCTAATTAATCCCAGATTAATTTAGAGTGTGAGTCATACGTCATCGGTGAATCTTTGGGAAGCGGCCCATGAGATCCCCGGATATGTTGGCAGTAAATTCGGTCGTCGGACTATCCGAACACGTAAGTACCAAGTACTACATTTTACCGATTTACAAGACAAGGTTGGCTTCTAGCAAAGCGCCATGCCTACCCAATTCTCCGGAAATATCCTTACAGGAATAAAGGATCTATATCAGGCGTAGTATACGTAGTATTGCGTATTTCTGTCCAGTATCGGATGATCACGTGCTAGGCCTGGGGCTGGAATTGTGTCTGCCCCGTACGAAGCACATGTCGGATGTCTGGTAACTAGTCTCTATAATCGGATAAACATGACCTTGTCATTTTAACCCGATGAGTGCAGTACTTAAGAGTACTAGTACCGTATCCAGCGTGACCATCATCTCCATATGACTGGAGTAACATTTCCGTCTTGACATCACACCCAACACACTACGATTCTCAATATACCCAGCATTGGCGTACACAGAACATGTTAAAGCCCTGGACGACTACAACCAAAGTATATTGATTATCGCAAGTGTTAGCGGTGCAAGTCTCAGGTTAAGACCAAATACACATACCCTGATTTCGGACTTCCATAGACACATAGTCATACTACCAATGGAATTCCGAGGGGTTCTATCCAGAGCGAAGCTGTTTCCCGTACCATCGGCAAAACACAACCTCCTATTACACTTGCATGAGTATCTTATACCCAAATATATGAGAACTATGTCGTTGTGACCTCACAACGCGCACAAGTGTAATACTAGTCTTTTACGCATTATCGATGTCCAATCTCGATAATACTCTAACTAGGGATATTTAATGATTTATCCTACGTGGACTGATACTGTCTCATATCATTCTCCGTCCAGGAACAAATCACATGGACCTCTCATCATTTATACATCTAGGTGATCTAATCACAAATGATAAGATTGCAATCTCCTTTGTCACATAGTTAATTTGTACAACAACACCATGATCTGTACAAATAGTGACGCTATGGGTCATAATTGTCCAACACCAATTATAAGCATATTGTGTTTATACTTCCAAAGAATTATAACACAATTAATTAGCCTAATTTCATTATTATGTATCTAATATATAATTCATCATTGTATGTCTTACTAATGAAAAACTCACTAATGAAAAATATAGTTTTTGGAGAAGATCAAACTTACTTAGCAAGGTTGATTCAAAGATCCAATCTACTTCAACTTATTGAAATGTTGTGGAGAAAATCCAAATTTAGAAAGCTTGACTCCAAGATCTAATCTTGATTCCAATACTAGAAAGCTTTACTCCAAGATTCAATCTTGATTTCTACTAATTGAAATTTTGTAGAGATCTCACAAAGCTTCCCTAAAAAATTCTCTAACTTAGGCTAATTTCTCTATTTCTTGCTTGTATTTAGCTTTCTCAAGCTTGATTAAAACCTTTGCTCAAGCTTGTTATTTATAGCAAAACTTAGACTATTTTTAATTAATAAAAGTTCTAATAAAATTCTATGTGGGCTTAATCTAATTTTTCCAAATATGTATCATTAAGTGTGGCTAATCACCTTTGTCTACCACTTTGATTTAATCCAATTAAATCAAGACAAAGTTTAATTAATGGATTAGTTACATGTCTTCCACTTTGATTTAATCCAATTAAAGCAAGCCAAAAATATCTATAATTACATACTTGCCATTACCATAATATCCTCAAATGGTAGAGAAAATTATGAGTTACGACAAAGCCCTTGTGTAAATATTGAATTAATCCAATTAGGTCAAAGTAAATAATCGATGTTATCCAATAACCCTTGATTATTAAATCCAATGGTAGAGATGGCCCACTTTATAGCATGCCATAAGACTGATGATGCCATTAACATTGCTGACTTGTTCTTTAGAGAAGTAGTACTACTCCATGGAATTCCATGGAGTATAGTTTCAGAGTGTGATATTAAATTCCTTAGTCACTTTTTCGAAAGTTTTATGGGGTAAGGTGGGAACTAAACTTTTGTATTCAACTTCCTTTTCACCCCTAAACTGATGGACAAACCGAGGTGGTTAATAGGATTTTGACTCAGTTATTGTGTACTATTATCACTAAGAACTTAGAAACTTATGAGGATTGTTTTCCTTTTATTGAATTTTCATATAACCGTATCATTCATTCTTCTACATCTTATTCACCTTTTCAAATTATTTATGGTTTTCAGCCACTAACTTTATTAGATCTGTTACCATTACCTGTTGATGAACATACAGGGTTTGATGGCAAAAGGAAAGCTGATTGGTGAAATACATACATGAGAAAGCAAGAGAGCAGATACATAGGAAGAATGAGCAATATGCTTCTCATGCCAATAAGGGAAGAAAATGTGTGGTATTTCAGCTTGGTGATTGGGTTTGGGTACACATGTGCAATGAGCGATTTATTGACAAACGTAAATCCAAGCTACAACCAAGAGGGGATGGTCCATTTCAAGTCTTGGAACGGATCAACGATAATGCGTATAAACTGGATTTATAAGGTGAGTATAATGTGTCTGCTACATTTAATGTTTATGGCTTAACTATTTTTTATGCAGGTATGGATTCGAGGTCGAATCCTTTTCAAGAATGAGGGAATGGCACGAATCCAGCCACTCAAGGAACATTAGATGTCACTGCAAGAAATATGGTAGAGCCTTTGCAAGCACCAACAGGGCCAATCACATGCGAGAAAGCTAAGAAGATCATAGACGCAATGGCGGGACTAGCACAGAATGCCATGCCTGAGTGTGACAGACAACCCCATGGCATATTGGTGTCACATTAGGGCTTCAATGGAGTGGGTCCAAAGCTATTTCACGTGGCCCAAGTCATTCTAGAAGACGCGCAATAGCCGATTTTGAAGATATGACATTTTTGAAGAATTTGGTCATTTTATGCCTTATATGTAATCCAGTCAAATGAGCTTGTATTTTGACCTTTTTCTTGAGATTTGACTCTAGTTAGGCTATTTGTAACTTAGTTAGCTAGATCATTTGGATTAGAAATAAGTTAGTTAGTTAAAGGACCTATTATGCATTTTTTTGATATGATGCCACATTTGCTGACTTTTAATTTTTGATCTCTTTGCCACTTGCATAAAGATCTTGGTGGGAGATATTTATATTAATTAGGAAATGACTACTAATGGCTTTACCTTTATGTAGCCATTGGGTAGTTTTAGGACCCTTTGGTCTTTTTACCTTTTAAGGGCATTTTAGTAAATTTGCCTTATCTTATATATTGTAAACTTTGTCTTATCTAATTATAACTTACCAATTTCGAATTTCTTCAAAGAAAAATGGCTATGGCCGAATTTAAAGCTTAAGGAAGGGATTCCCCTTTGTTTCAGCTTCGACTTATCTAAGGCGTGGCAACCTTGGTGGCGTCCCCGTGCTAGCAAAACACTACAAGGAATCATCTTAAGGGTTCTCAAAGACAAGTTCTTTGCGGGTTTTCTTTTGGCCTTGGAAGGGTTTTGTTCCTTTGAAATAAAATTCACGGTGCTTAGGGTTCTATCCGTTGCGAGGGGTTTGCTTGGCCTAATCATCCAAGTGAGTTATGCTTCATTGGATCTCCCATTTATTCAGCTTTCTTTTAACCCTCATGACCTACATGGAGTTACAAATATGAGTAGGACTGCAGGTGTTTAACACCCATCTACTATTTACATCTAAGGTTAATGAGATGTTAATAATAGGAAAAATAAAAAGCGTACTTGAGAGTCATACTTTTCCTTTCAGCTCTGGACAATCCTTCTTCTAGTGTCAAGACTTCTTACATTGTAGAAATTGATCACGAGCCACTTGCGGTATTGCACCTTTACGTAACATGTTATGAATTTGTTTATAGCTGGCTTGCATTTACTATATATGGAAATTTAATATAAAGCCAGCATAAGTTCCAGGAAAAAAAGACAAAATCAAATTACGGCCGAGTCGTTCATCAATCACAATGTCCAGTCGTTCCAGATATCAGATCTGGTTGATAATGTTCAAAATTTGAATGCTGACAGCTCCTCTATCCTTGAGTTCAGCACGGGACAATTCCTTAGACCTCTGATATATTTCGATTTCTTGATTGGCCTCGAAAAACTCCTTGAGTGTTCGCATAATGCTCCAAGCATCCGGTTCTTCTATGTACTATCTGAGTAAATTTGGAACCATCTATCCTAAAATGTAGGATTTCACCTTCAGGTTATCATCCTTCCATTTTTCAAAAGTTTCTTGCTCTTCAAGAGTGGAGTCATGATCGATTTCAATAGACAATGGATTAATAGTTACATAAGTAAACTTTTCAAACTCCCAGACATGGCGAATGTTCATTTTTTATTCGAAATAGTTTTCGGCTTCTTTCAGTCTATTGGAATCCAAAAGTCACATAGATGGATTTGCGGCAGCCATCTACAAGATAACATTTTAAATCGCAGTAAAATATTTTTCATTTTAAAATAATAACACCATTGATTATGGAATTTTAAATCTATTAGTTCCATCCCACTACTTTACGTAATTCTGTAATCTCCCTCAACGGAAAAATAGAAATTTGACTATCAAAATTTCATAGCAGGAAGTAGATCCTATGAAATTTACTCCAGCCTCACAATAATGACGGTCTTGGCCTTTATAAATTCATTTGGTTGACCTCCAAGGTCAATCAAATTCATATGACTCCTAGTTTGGTATTGAACCGTTCCTTATCTTCACAACAATGACGGTATTGGATTAAGACGTATCTAGGTGTATACTTGTCAATGTGCAATAATGAGCTTTGTAAGTACACCCTCACAATAATGATGATATTGGGTGACCATGTTAACTCATTACACTACATCTAATATTTTATCGGAGCGACCTAAGTTCCGAGCACTTATACCCTCACAAAAATGATGGTATTGGGCATAAGTAGTAAGAACTCATTCATCTCCGTATTGATAAGACGTACATTCCAATAATACTCCAATATTATTAATACTTATTACTTAAAAGTAATCACCTAATCATTGGAGATTTATGACAATCAAGTCATTAACATGCTTGGGTCAAAATTAAAATTTTAAGTTAAAACATGCAATGCATATCCAATATGACATATGCATAATTAAATTACCGTGGCATAGATTCAAAAAACATGTGTTAAGTGATAAAGACATGCACTGATACCATTGTGTAGGGGTGGTTGTGGGGCCCCTAAGGTCAGATCGGTGGCATGCGCAGCGGAAATGGGTCTAACTCCTGGATATCAAGCATGGGTGTAATTTTAAATATTACTTTTTTGCCTTCAGCTCTTTTGAAACAAAGAGCGGGAGGAATTATGGTTTTTAACCCTAATTGCTTCTAACTTTCCCTAAACACTTTCAAAACACTTAAAATTAATTTTAACATCAAAACTAATATCAACACATGTTATAGAACAAAAATCAAGTTTTTCAAAATATCAAATATTTTTACAAAAACATAAATTTATTCTAAATACGCACTTGTGTAAATTTTGAATCTAAAACACAAACCAAATTAGAATCCCATAATGAAATGACTCATGAACAATTCTAGGTCACTCAAAGGTGGTCAAGTGATTCAGGAATGGTAGTCTTAGCTCTAGGCTATTATCTAGAGTTCCAAACTCTAATTTTAAGTTTATGTTTAACATAAACATTTTGATTATAAGCATATTGTGTTTATGCTTCCAAAGCATCCTAACACAATTAATCAGTCTAATTTCAATATTATGTATCTAATACATAATTAATCACTAAATGTCTCACTAATAAAAAATATAGCGAGAAGATCAAACTTACTTAGCAAGGTTGATTCAAAGATTCAATCTACTTCTCATTGTTGAAATGTTGTGGAGAAAATCCAAAATTAGCAAGCTTGATTCCAAGATCCAATATTGATTCCAATACTAGCAAGCTTCACTCCAAGATCCAATCTCGATTTCTCCTAATTGAAATATTATAGAGATCTCACAAAGCTTCTCTAAACACTTCTCTAACTTATACTAGTTTCTCTAATTCTTGCTTGTATTTAGCTTTCTCAAGCTTGATTAAAATCTTTGCTCAATCTGTCTATTTATACCAAAACTTAGATAATTTTTAATTAATAAAAGTTCTAATCAAATTTTATGCAGGCTTAGTTTAATTTGTCCAAATATGTATAATTAGGTGTGACTAATCACCTTTGTCTACCATTTTGATTTAATCCAGTTAAATCAAGACAAAGTTTAATTAATGGATTAGTTACATGTCTTCCTCTTTGATTTAATCCAATTAAATCAAGCCAAAAATACATATAATTACATACTTGCAATTACCATAATATCCTTAAATGGTAGATATAATTATGAAATTACGATAAAGTCCTTGTGTAAATATTGAATTAATATAATTAGGTCAAAGTAAATAATCAATGTTATCCAATAACACTAGAATATTTTAGTTGATAATTATAATATTAAATATTATATTTTACTAAAATTAATCGGCTACCCAAGTGCTCAACGGGTACACTTCATATTGGGACTCTCTAAGTTCAGACACGTTCGTCATATAAGCCTAGCTAATATGTACGCAATTTGACCACCTCCGAATTCGCGAAGAACATGAATGACCTTTCTGAACTTTACAAGTCGAGGTCATCACATATGTTTATCAATCCCTCCATCGTTGGCTATCCGAGTTGTGCTTATGAAACATAGAATTCACCATCAAGTTTCTGAGGCACACATCTAATGTCGACATGTCCATGATTCTTTACAACTGATACGATCCACCATAGGTGATCGGCTTTTGCCAAAGTCTTTAAGAATCGTGACTTACTCATATGGATACTTGTGTTAGGGTTGGTGCTCAGAGTGCCAATCCGGATCATATTTATATCCAATTCATGAATACGAACAATTATTTTTTTTTCTATAATATTACTTATTTATGGTAGTATTTCTTACTTTTATATATACATATTCGATCTAATTACGACTAGATTGAAACTAAATATGATTTAGTAATATGTATATATTAGACAAAGACCCGATAATATATTTTATAGTGCGCAGTTACAAAGTAGTTTGTAAATGACATTGGGAAGTTGGTGCTTGGAGTGCCAATCCGATTTGTACATTTTATTATTTATTAATAAAATAACTATATTTTTCATTTCATACCTTATAATGGTATTGTCATTACGCGTATTAAATTGATGTATAGATATGCTAAGAATGACATCGACCTCAGAATAGTCTTGACACTATGTGTAAACTATTCTTAAAGTAAATATTCCTAGTCGTTGGTTTTGGAATACGGTCGAATTCCTATAACCTAGAAGACTAGCACATGTCGTATATTGGAATTGGAGTTCCAATGGTTTAACCCGATGTACCATGAGTTTTAGAAACTCGAATAGACATGTGGGTATTTGTTGGAGAGAATACTAAATGACTCATAGGTGATTCCTAATAGTTGGAAGTACGCACAACCGTCAATAGGAATCTCCTCGAGTCGAGTAGCATATGTAATCCTTTGACTATAGGATAACATTGATTTTATGTGAGATCTTCCACACTTTGATGCCATGTATGTCAGAAACCTTTCATGGTCTGGCCTCTAGATGTTCGTTGGGTGTGGATTGATGCACTCAGTAATCAAGTACGAAATAAGATAGGATCCATCGGCCCATATTTTTACCATAAGGGGTTTAGGTATCCATGTGAGTAAGTCACGATTCTTAAAGACTTTGCCCAAAGCCGATCACCTAGGGTGGATCGCATCAGTTGTAAAGAATCATGGACATGTCGATATGAGATGTAAGCCTTGGAAACTTGACAGTGTATTATATGTTTCCTAAACATAACTCGGATAGCCTACGACGAAGGGATTGTTAAATATATGTGATGACCTCGACTTGTATAGTTCAGAAAGGTCGTTCGTATCCTTCACGAATTTGAAGGTGGCCGAATTGCGTACATATTAGCTAGGTTTATATGACGAACATGTCTAAACTTAGAGAGTCCCAATATGAAGTGTACTCGTTGAGCATTTGGGTAGCCGATTAAATTTGATAAAAGATAATATTCGATATTATAATTATCAACTAAGATAATCAAGTGTTATTGGATAACATTGATTATTTACTTTGACCTAATTGGATCAATTGGATTAATTCAATAATTACACAATGGCTTAATTGTAAAATCATAATTATCTCTACCATTTGAGGATATTATGGTAATTGTAAGTATGTAATAATAGGTGGTTTTGGCTTGTTTTAATTGGATTAAATCAAGGTGGCAAACATTTAACTAATCCATTTCCTAATCCTTGGCTTGATTTAATTGGATTAAATTAAAGTGGGAGACAATGGATATTAGTCACACCTAATTATACATATTTAGACAAATTAGATTAAGCCCACTTAAAAGTTGATTACAACTTTTATTAATTAAAAATTGCCTAAGTTTTGCTATAAATAGTAAGCATTAGGAAGCTTTGAATTACAAGTAAAAATACAAGAAAATTCTTAGAGAAATTAGCCTAAGTCAGAGAAGTGTTTAGAGAAGCTTGTGAGGTCTCTAAAACATTTCATTAAGGAGAAATCAAGATTAGATCTTGATGTGAAGCTTGCTTGCGTTGGAAATCGAGATTGGATCTTGAAGTCGAGCTTGCAAACCTTGGAGGTTCTCCAATGATTTCAACAAAGGAGAAGTAGATTGGATCTTGCATCAAGCTTACTAGGTAATGTTTGATCTTCTCATAAGCTATGTTTATTTATGTATTATATGCATGATTACATAGCTTAATGTTGAAATAAGGCTAATAAATTGTGTTATAATGCTTTGGAAGTATAAACACATCATGCTTGTAATTAGGTCAAAGATGTTCATGTTGGACATGGAGCAATTAATTAGAGTTTGGAACTCTTGATTAAAGCTTAGAGCTATGGCTACCATTCTAGAATCACTTGACCACCTTTGGGTGACCTAGAATTGTTCATGAGACATTTCTTATTGGGATTCTAATTTTGTTTGTGTAATGGATTCAAAATTTACGCAAGTGCGTATTTAGAATAAATTTATGTTTTTGTTAAAATATTTAATATTTTGAAAAACTTTATTTTTATTCTATAACATGTGTTAATGTTGGTTTTGAAATTAAAAATTAATTTTGGGTGTTTTTGAAGTGTTTTGGGAAGACCATAAAGAATTAGGGTCAAAGACCCTAATTCATTCAGCTCACTATAATGTGAGCTGAATGAAAAGGAAACAAATGAATTTAAAAAAATGTGTGGAGACCTGATTGCTACAGTGCACGTGCGTGGCAATTTTGTTTTTGTTCATTCGGGAGCTTCCGAACTTTGATTCAGTCCCGGTTTTTTTCCTATACACTCGTAATGGAATATAGTATTTCATTAAATAATTTAAAATTACACCCATAGTTGATATCCATGAGTTAGACCCATTTCCGCTATCTAGGACACCGATCCGACCATAGGGGTTCCACAACTGCCCCAACAGTATATTATCAAATAAAGTTCCTGGTCAAGATTTACTAACACGTGTCAGTTAGTAAAATCCACTGAGACCAGTACATGTCGTATATCGAGACTTGGTACGATGGTTTATCCCAATGAACCATGAGTCTTGGGAGACTCGTATAGATGTGTATGTGTTTTTTTGATAAACACTGAAAGACTCACCGAAGATTTCATAATATATGGTACACCAACATCAATAGAAATCTTCTTGAGTCATGTAGCATAGCGGTCCTTCGACTTGAGATACCACTGTGGATATATGAGATATCCTCTACACTTTGATGGGAGTCACGTCACTGATCTATTTAGATCAGACCTCCCCTCGTTCGTTGGGTGTGGACTAATGCTCATGATATCCTGTGAGTATCAGATAGAATCTGTTAGTCCTGTGTACATGACATAGGTATCTTTAATGTGTTTAAGATCTAGTAAATCCATGACTGTGGTATACTTCGAAAGCGAGTTCTGAGTGTTATTTAGAGATCGTAAATTTGAAAGTCGACTATATTATACCTTAGAGATTTGACGTTCTTATTGATATCCCCGGTATATTATTGATAGCCTATGACAAAGGGATTATACGTATGCAATGACCTCGACTTGCATAGTTTAGTGAGATTATTTATGATCGTCATAATTCATGAGTGGGTAAATTGTGGACACGAAATTGGATTCCATGACGGATAAACCTAAACTTAGAGAGTCCCACATGTTGGTGTTTGCTAAGGTCCCAAGATCATAATCAAGCATGAAATATGTGCGAATACAAATCAACGAAGTTGCGGAATACTCACATCGATCGGTTGAGCGACGCTTTGATGAACAAAATCAACTTTCTGCCCTTGTAGCAGCTCACGGCAGTGACTGTCACAGCTCACTGGTTTTGGCTCGGTTTTGGTCCTTCGTCAAGCTCCAAGCTTCGTCGAATGATTCGCGGCTCATGGGTGGACTTCCCTATCACCTTCGCATGTCTCTCGGAATGCTAGCTCTTGTGATTTTTGCCACAAAAATTACACACTCTTGCTTCACAAGCTCACGGTTTCTTGATAGAAACCAGTGAAGAATTTTTACCCCATGGGCGTGCGAGAGAGAGAGAGATGAAGTGAGAGAGAGATGAATTTGGTTGATGGCTAAAGTGTATCTAATACACTTATGTGAATTTCAAATTCATTTCATTGGTATTTGGCTTTCAAAAAGTCAAGCAATAATGGCACCAACCACACATATCACTTCATCAATCCATCACTCAGTGAATAGTGACTGGCGTCAATCACTCAAAGTGAAAGACATCCATCACTTGATTGACGAATGATGTGATGCTAGATGCGACTAGCGATTTGACGCCTGATTTGACTTGCGTGCCGCACTCGAAATCGAAATACGAATGCGCTCGCAAATAATCTCGGGCTCGGGTTCGCTAATTCCAAATTAATGAATTTTCTGTTGCGTCGTAATTAAATGATTACGCCTAGTGAAATCACTATTCACGTCGCTAACGAATTAATTCTAAATTAATTCGTTCGCCCGAATTAAAATCTAATTTCAATTCCGCATCGAAATCTAATTTCGTTTAATATATCGAATATATTAATTTGTCGATTAATTCCAAATTAATCATTATCTCTCTTTAATTGATATTTTATCCCAGATAAAATATCTCCGCAATTAATCCCAGATTAATTTTCTCTCATCTAATTAATCCCAGATTAATTTAGAGTGCGAGTCATACGTCATCGGTGAATCTTCGGGAAGCGACCCATGAGATCCCCGGATATATTGGCAGTAAATTCGGTCGTCGGACTATCTGAACACGTAAGTACCTCGTACTACGTTTATACCGATTTACAAGACAAAGTTGGCTTCTAGCAAAGCGCCATGCCTACCCAATTCTCCAGAAATATCCTTACAGGAAAAAAGGATCTGTATCAGGCGTAGTATATGTAGTATTGCGTATTTCGATCCAGTATCGGATGATCACGTGCTAGGCCTGGGGCTGGAATTGTGTCTGCCCCGTATGAAGCACATGTCGGATGTCTGGTAACTAGTCTCTATAATCGGATAAACATGACCTTGTCATTTTATCCCGATGACTGCAGTACTTAAGAGTACTAGTACCGTATCCTACGTGACCATCATCTCCATATGACTGGAGTGACACTTCCGTCTTGACATCACACCCAACACACTACGATTCTCAATATACCCAGCATAGGCGTACACAGAACCTGTTAAAGCCCTGGACGACCGCAACCAAAGTATATTGATTGTCGTAAGTATTAGCGGTGCAAGTCTCAGGTTAAGACCAAATACACCTACCCTGATTTCGGACTTCCATAGACACATAGTCATACTACCAATGGAATTCCGAGGGGGTCTATCAAGAGCAAAGCTGTTTCTCGTACCATCGGTAAAACATAACCTCCTATTACACTTGCATGAGTATCCTATACCCAAATATATTAGAACTATGTCGTTGTGCCCTCACAACGCGCACAAGTGTAATACTAGTCTTTTACGTATTTATCGATGTCCAATCTCGATAATACTCTGACTAGGGATATTTAATGATTTATCCTTCGTGGACTGATACTATCTCATATCATTCTCAATCCAGGAAAAAATCATATGGACCTCCTATCATTTATATATCTAGGTGATCTAATCACAAATGATAAGAGTGCAATCTCCTTGGTCACATAGTTAATTTATACAACAACACCATAATCTGTACAAATAGTGACGCTATGGGTCATAATTGTCCAACACCACAATATGAAGTGTACTCGTTGAGTACTTGGGCAACACGTTATGAGTAATATATATTATTCATAGTACTTCAGCGGATTAAATGAGTTAATTCGAATCGTTTCAACAGTTAAACGAAAATACATGCATTATGGGCATTTTGGTCAATTAATAATTAATGTGTATTTGTATTTGACACGAAATTTGATTTGATACATATTAATTAATTGTCAAATGAGACTTTGACACATGCCATTAATATATGTATTTGTTATTTAATGTAAATAAAAATACATATATAATAATAATCGCATTAATTAATTATTTAGGTATTTAAATGTTAAATATCTAGATAATTATATTATATTAATATTACATAATTGTTATGTAATATGTTTGATTATTATTGGTTACATGTGGCATGATTATTTTAAACATGAAGTATACAAATTAGATTTGTTAACTTAAAGCTTATTATTATTAATTAATTAGATTAATTGACCAAATGACCAAAATGCCCTTATTCCCCCTAAAGTCGGTTAAGGCTTGTATTTAAAGTGAAATTTTTTTGTTTCTCTTACACAAGTCCTTCCATGGACGAACCTCTCATGAAAAAAGCACCCAAAAATTTGCTTGAAAAATCAAGGAAGAAAATGAAGAAATCAAGAAAAAATTTAAGGAAATTAGGAAATTTGGACGTTATCTTCATAACTTTTAAACTTAGAAAGTTTGTTTCTTGATCTTGAGCATCTAGAAAAGTTTTAGGGTTTCTTTATTTCTTATATTTTAGGGATTTTTAATTTGGAGGATGGATTTGGAGGCTAAATACATGTGTGAAGTTAAATTGAATGATATTAGTGTAATATTAGTTCAATTTTTTCATTTGATGACTTGTTGCCATTCTAGAGTGTTATGACCACTCTTTAAACTCCTATAATTTTTCTTAAGTTCTTCATTTGTGGTGACTTTGGTTGATGTAACTATTAATATGATTAATGTTGAGAAAATTGGATTTAAAGCATGAAAAATGATAATTTTGGTTACCAAATCAGATCTGGATTTTATGTGTTTTGGTGATGAAAATTATGTTGTATAAATATATTGGATGTATTACTTAATACCAACTTTGGTATATCATTATTTTATTTTGGAAATCAAAATACAGTCAACAAAATCACTTTTCTCACTTCTCTCCTCATTCACGTTTTTGACAAGCAAAATACTCTCCCTTTCTTTTGCTCTCATTGCCGAGAGTTGCAAAGAAGAACTAGGAAATTTTGTAGCAAAATTTCCAAAGCAAGCACTTACAAGGAATCATATCAAGGTGTTAGGGAAACCTATCCTTGAGCTTGGAATCAACAACAAAGCTTGAGCTTGGATTTCAATTCAAAAGAGGAAGCTTGGAGACTTCTCAAAAGGCAAAAAGTTTTGTGATCAACACCTCCAAAATCCAATCAAAGTGAGCATTATTCCGCAAATTCTTCTTTGAGTATTCGCATGTTTCATTACTTAAATTGATCTTAGGACATCTTAGAAACCCAACAATGGTATCATGGAGCCTATTTGAGCATGAAATTTGATTAGGGTTTATATACTAAAATTTGGGTATTTTTGATTTGAGCATGTTTTGATCAAATTGTTTGTTTTAGTATGCTTGTATGTGAATAACTTGGAGTTATTCATGATCAATTTGTAGAAAAAATTAATTGGATTAATTTTCCCAAATATGTTAGGCTTGGCCGAATACAATATAGCCCTAAAGTCATGGTATATTTTGTTTTTCTGATCATTAGATGAGTTGAAAGACATGGATATATTGATTTGAGATTCAATCGGATTGAAATCGGAATCGGATATTAAATCCCTACAAATGCCATGAGCTTCAAAGCATGGAATGAGATGATTTTTTGTTTCAATAATGTTGGACATGTATTGATGATGAATAAGCATGATTAATTGATTAAATTGATATTTTGGAAATGTTAATTTAGATAATTAATTAATGTAATACACTTTAATTAATTAAAATTGTGAAATTTGGAATTTTAGAATTTGATTAATTGGGCTTAATTTAGAATTGGGCTTATAATGTTGTATTTGGACCTAATGGGCTTGGTTGGGCCAAGTTGGTTTTGGACAGTTGGATTGGATCAAAATTGGGCCTAAACCATTCCATTAAGTCCAAATATGACAAATGAGCCTTTTATGTTTAATTGAGCCTAATGGGCCGAAATTGGTTTCTTGGCAAATAGGGTGATTCCTTAATTGGGCTTTGGTATTTGGGTTTGACCCATATTGACCAAAGTCCATGCCTTAAGAAATTAATTGAAAGCCCATTGGACTTTAATTAAATGACATTGGATGTTAATTGGGCTTTGAGACCCATTTAGATTAGATTTGGAATCTAAGTCGTAAATGCGCATTAAAAGTGTAATTATTTAATTGGGAATTAAATATAGAATTAGTATTGAATACGAATTAAATTAGATTTAAATTGTAGTTCGATATAATTCAAGAATTCGTACTTTGAGTACTTATTCTTAAACGAGTTGGACTCGCACAAATCAAATCGTTGTTTGAACATTGGATGATCACTTTATTCAAAGATTAATTATTTGGATTATATTGATTGAATAACATGCTTTGTGTGAATACATGAATGTGTTGAATGAATAATGTATATCAGATGGATATTAGAAGAGAAATGGCAATTTTGGAAATTGTTGTAAATTTAGAATTTATTAAATTGGACCTGGGTGTCCAGTCTTATCTCTCGATTCTTTGTAATTCTCTTCTCACCTAATTCCCCTCAATGTTAATGAGGTTTCTTTAATTGTATTATGTAATTAGGTAGAAGTTAGAATAGTGCTAGCCGGGGAGAGGAAATAGAGTGATTTGTTCTAGGAACAATCTGTGAAATATCCATCAGCATATCATTATTAATTTATTTTCGTGCCTTATTATGCTTTTAGAATGCATGCTTAAGGGTGTATGATGAGACCTAACAAAGATAATAAATTGGTTGCCAATTTACGTGAAAAACCCTCAACAAATATTAAGCGTTTTCCTTCCATTGAGTGATTCTTACTCAAGATCCAAGATTGGCACTGGTTTGTTGGCCAAAGTCAAGACCTTTGTCCATCGCGGATGTGTTTGAATCATGAAGGCTTTGTTCCATATCGTATGTCTTGTCCAAGTTGTGATTTGTTGGCCAAAGTCAAGATCACTTCTTGTCCATCGACATCGATTACGAAGCTTTCCAAAGTCAATGGGTTCCGCTTAACTGGAATCATTAAGCTTGTTGTGCCAAAGCCAAGGCTTAGTTGATTCAGAGGAAATAGGTTAGGAAAATATATTGGATACATTGGCATATATATTGTATATATGTTTCGGACTTGGAGGTCCACCTACCGGATCTAGGAATTGGATGAGATCCAATTGATCTTAGAGATTTACCTAGTTAAATATCATACATGTTATTGGCCAAAGTCAAGGTTGTGTATTATTTAACGGGATCCTAGCCCACTAGGAAACTAGGTTTCCCGAGTACTCAACAGAGGGTTAGATGCTCGCCGAAAAATAGTGGGAGGCTAGTATTGAATTTGCAATTTCGTTCAAATTCTTAGCTTTACGCGCTTTCAAATTATTTCGTCAATTATATTTATTAGTTAGACTAATATTTTATTATTTTTCTTGTAACAGTTAGACTGTACCCTACATCGTTAATTGAATAGTTGGACTATTGCGATTAAGATGACAGGAAAGTTAAGCATTAGAGATATTGTCATGGGCGATAATGTCTTTAATGGCATAAACTTTCAAGACTGGGATATGGATCTCAAGATTGTCTTGGGATCCGAGAAGTTGCTCTACACTATAGAGAGAACTCTTGGGCCTAAGCCCCGACCTGATCAGTTGCTTGAGCTAGAGCTTTGGAAGACTCATAGCGATGATAACTCGACTGCTCAATCGGTAATGCTTGCTGCTATGACTCTGCAATTCCGTCGTTAGAAGAATGGATTGGATCCCTATGAGATGATGGTGAAGTTGCATGATCTTCATCGATCTAATCTTAGATCGCAACGATATGAGTTGCAGAAGAAACTCTTCCGCGCTCGCATGTCAGAGGGTACATCTGTTGAGCATCATGTGTCACAGATGATTGCTGACATTGAGCAGTTGGGACATATGGGCATTGTCTTCGAGGCTGAGAGTTGATGTGAGTTTATCATGAAGTGAGTTTATCATGAACTACAATATGTTGAACTAAGACCAAACTCTTAGAGAGTTGATGTCCACACTGCGCGAAGTAGAAAAAGAGCTCCTAAAAGGCAAGAAGCGCGAGGCGTACTTTGCTTCAACATCTCAGACTCCGAGGGTTTGGCCCAAGGCAATTGGAGGTGTAAAGAAGAAGGAGAAGAAGAAAGGCAATGCCAAATCTTCAAAACCTTCTGGGAAGGGTAAGGAAAAATCCCAAGATGTATGTCTGCAGTGCGGGAAGTGGGGTCACTGGAAGGGTGACTACCGCGAGTACAAGGCACACATGAAGGAAATCAAAGCGGCAAGGCATCGGCTTCAGATATGTTTGTTATAGAAATAAAAATGTCTACTACTAGTTTTAAAAATTGGATTTTTAATTCTGGTTGTGGTACTCATATATGTACTGATGTGCAAGATCTGCAGATTAACAGGAGACTGGCCTCAGGAGAGATTGACCTCCGGGTTGGAAATGAGACACGAGTCACCATTTTAGCCGTTGGCACTTTTGTTTTGGAACTGCCCTCGGGGCATGTACTTAAACTTATAGACTGTTATTATGTACCTAGTTTGACTAGGAATATTATTTCTGTATCTATGTTAGCCCAATATGGGTATACTTTTGTATTTAGAAACACTGGGTGTTTTATGTATAAAAATGATATGGAAATTTGCACTGCTGATGTAAATATTGGTCTTTATATTTTGAATATAAATCAATGTCAAATATATAATGTAACAAACAAAAGGCTTAAAGTAAGTAACAAAGATGAAACTTACATGTGGCATTGTCGTCTGGGACACATTAACAAGACTCACATATCCACACTTTCGAAGAGTGGGTACCTGGACGAATTTGATCCAAATTTATATGACGTCTACGAATCTTGTTTATTAGGTAAAATGCCTAAAACACCTTTTAGTGGAAAGGGTGCACGTGCCACCGAACTGTTAGCCCTCGTTCATAGTGACGTATATGGGCCCATGTCTAGCCAGGCTAGAGGTGGATATGAATAGTTCGTAACCTTTACGGATGATGCATCGCGTTATGGTTATGTGTATCTTATGAGACACAAGTCGGAAACCTTTGAGAAATTCAAAGAGTTTTAACACGAAGTAGAAAAACAGACCGGCAAAAGTATTAAGACATTACAGTCGGACCGTGGTGGCGAATACTTAAACAATGAGTTTCTTGATTACTTGAAAGAATATGGTATTCTTTTACAGTGGACTCCTCCTGGAACACCGCAATTAAATGGTGTGTCCGAACGGAGAAATCGAACTTTGTTAAACATGGTAAGGTCTATGATGCGTCGCACAGATCTACCTATTTCCTTCTGGGGATATGCATTGAACAATGCAATACTTATTTTGAATAAGGTTCCGTCAAAGTCTGTTCAACAGACTCTGTATGAGATATGGACAAGAAATAAACCGAGTTTCTCATTCCTGAAGATTTGGGGTTGCTGGGCATACGTCAAACGTTTGGAAGGTACCAAACTAGAACCCAAATCGGATAAATTCCTATTTGTAGGATATCCTAGGGAAACCAAAGGATATTACTTCTATCACCCACAAGAGAACAAAGTATTTGTTGCTCTACATGCGGTTTTCCTTGAGAAGGAATTCTTAAATGTAGTGATAAGTGGGAGGAAAGTAGAACTCGATGAAAATCGAAGTGATACTGTTCATGGCACAGAATCCTTAAAGGAACATGAACAGTCCATCAAGGATGAGACTGTACCACAATCTTTGAATACACAAGAACCGCGTAGGTTGGAGAGAGTCAGAAAACAACCTGAGAGGTATGGTTTTTGATCTCACCTCATGTGGATATTAATCTTATTGAGGAAGACGAGCCGGCTACGTATGAGGAAGCAATACAAGGTATCAACTCCGGTTTATGGCAAGATGCCATGAATTCCGAAATGGATTCCATGTACACCAACCAATTTTGGACACTGGTTGATGCACCACAAGGTGTAAAGCCTATTGGTTGCAAATGGGTCTTCAAGAAGAAGACTGACATGGATGGCAACGTACAAACGTACAAATCTAGGCTTGTAGCGAAAGGGTATCGTCAACGACATGGTGTCGATTACGAAGAAACATTTTCACTCGTTGCATGATTAAATCCATTAGGATAATGCTTGCTATTGCTGCATATTTCGATTACGAGAAATGGCAGATGGACGTCAAAACTGCTTTCCTTAACGGAAACCTTTTGGAGGATGTTTATATGCAACAGTCTGACAGTTTTGTCATACCAAGACTTGCAAACAAGGTTTGTAAGTTAAATCGATCCATTTATGGATTGAAGCAAGCATCACGTTCTTGGAACCAACGTTTTGATGCGATCATAAAAGAATATGATTTCGTTCAAAACGAGGATGATCCTTGTGTATATAAGAAGGTTAGTGGGAGCGCACTGACATTCATTATCCTTTACGTTGATGATGTATTGCTTATTGGCAATGAAATTCCCATGTTAACGTCGGTGAAAGCTTGGCTTTCATTAAAATTCTCCATGAATGATCTGGGAGAAACAGCCTTTATTCAAGGAATAAAGATCTACCGGGATAGATCTAGAAAGCTACTTGGACTTTCCCAGAGCACGTACATTGACAAAGTGTTGAAGAGATTCAACATGGATCAGTCCAAGAGGGGACTGTTGCCAGTGTCACATGGCGTCACTCTATCTAAGGACATGTGTCCTACAACTCAAGATGAGAGAGACAATATGAGTCGGATACCATTTGCCTCGGCATTCGGATGGATCATGTATGCCATGATATGTACGTGACCTGATGTCTCGTATGCTTTGAGCATGTGTTGTCGCTATCAGGCCGATGCAGGTGATGGTCACTGGATGGCGGTTAAGAATATCCTAAAGTATATAAGACGAACTAAGGATGTTTTCTTAATCTATGGAGATGAAGAACTTGAGGTAATTGGGTATACCGACGCAAGTTTCCAAACCGATAAAGACGACTGTAAGTCGCAATCCGGGTACATATTTTATTTGAACAACGGAGCAGTAAGCTGGAAATATTCCAAGCAAGAGACTGTTGCCGATTCAACAACAGAAGCGAAGTACATTGCTGCAGCTGAAGTAGCAAAAGAGGTAGTGTGGATCCGTAAATTCCTAATTGGATTAGGAGTAGTTCCGTTAGCAGCTGAGCCCGTTCCATTGTATTGTGACAATAACGGGGCTATAGCGCAGGCTAAGGAACCGCAGTCTCATCAACGATCCAAGCATGTTCTTCGACGTTTCCATCTGATTCGTGAGATCATACATCGTGGCGATGTGAAGATCGAGAAGGTCACATCAGAGGACAACATTACAGATCCGCTGACGAAAGCTATTCCTCAGTAAATGTTTGAGCGACATGTACATAGTTCAGGTGTTAGATGCTTGAGTGACTGGCTATAGGCCAAGTGGGAGATTGTTGGACAATTATGACCCATAGCGTCACTATTTGTAATAGACATTGTGGTTTTTGTACAAATTAACTATGTAGCAATGAAAATTTCATTTTATCATTTTGTAATTTGATTACTTAAATATATAAATGATAAAAGTCCTTATGATTAGTTCCAGATTATTAGATATGAGACAATATCAATCAATAAAGGTTTAATCATTAAATATCCCTAGTCGTAGTATTATCGAGACTGGACATCGATAATGCGGAATAGACTAGTATTGTACTTGTGCATGTTATGGAAGAATAACGGCATAGTTCTCATATATTTAAGTATTGGATACTTATGCAAGTGTGATAGGAGGTTGTGTTTACCGATGGTATGGAAACAGCTTCGCTCTGGATAGACCCCGCGGAATCTCATTGGTAGTATGACTATGTGTCTATGGGAATCCGCATCAGGGTAGGTGTGTTTGGTCTTAACCTGTGACTTGCATCGCTAGTACTTGCGACAATCAATACGCTTTACTTTTGGTCGTCCAGGACTTTAACAGGTTCTGTGTACGCCTCTTCTAGGTTTATTGAGAATCGTAGTGTATTGGGTGTGATGTCAAGATGGAAGTATCACTTCAGTCATATGAAGATGATGATCACACAGAGATACAAAACTGGTGCTCTAATGTGTTGCAACCATCGGGATAATATGACTAAGTCATGATTACCCGATTAAAGAGACTAGTTGCTTGTGATCCGATAAATGTTCGCATGAGGCAGACACTATTCCAGCCCCAGGCCTTGCATGTGACATCCGATACTAGATCGAAATACGCAATACTACGTATACTACGCCGGACATAGATTATATATTCCTTTAAGAATATTTATGGTGAATTGGGTAGGCACGGTGCTTTGCTAGAAGCCAACCATGTCTCGTAAATCGGTAAAAATATGGTACGAGGTACGCATGTGTTCGGATAGTCCGACGACCAGATTTACTGCCAACTTATCCAGTGATCTCATGGGTCACTTCCCGAAGATTCACCGATGATGTATAATTCGAACATAATTAATCTAGGATTAATTACGGAGAGATTTTATCTGGGATAAAATACTATTTGAAGAGAGAGAACGATTAATTTGAAATTAATCGATAAAATAATATATTTGATATATTAAATGAAATTAGATTTCATTACGGAATTAAAATTAGATTTTAATTCGGGCGAACGAGTTAATTTAGAATTAATTCACGAGCGACATGAATAGTAATTTTACTAGGCATAATTATTTAATTAAATTTGATTTAATTACGTCGCAACGGAAAATTCGTTAATCGGAATTAGTGAACCCGAGCCCTGGATGTGTTTTCGGGCCCACTCGGATTTTGAATCAAGTGGGGCCCACATGTCACATCACAAGTCACATCACCTAGTCATTTTAATCAACTTTAAGTTGATGGAATTTAATGGGTGGTTATAAACTTGTAAAACACATAAAGTGAAAAGATGATTGACTTAATACCAACTTTGGTATATCATTATTTTATTTTGGAAATCAAAATACAAGTCAACAAAATCACTTTTATCATTTCTCTCCTCATTCACGTTTTTGACAAGCAAAATACTTTCCCTCTCTTTTGCTCTCATTGCCGAGAGTTGCAAGGAAGAACTAGGAAATTTTGTAGCAAAATTTCCAAAGCTAGCACTTACATGGAATCATATCAAGGTGTTAGGGAAACCTATCATTGAGCTTGGAATCAACAACAAAGCTTGGAGCTTGGATTTCAATTCAAAAGAGGAAGCTTGGAGACTTCTCAAAAGGCAAAAAGGTTCGTTATCAACAATTCCAAAATCCAATCAAAGTGAGTATTATTCTACAAATTCTTCTTTGAGTATTCACATGTTTCATTGCTTAAATTGATATTGGGACATCTTAGAAACCCAACAAGCCAGGCTTTATCAGGGCAAAGAGGAATAAAAAGTCATGAATAGACAGATGTAGGTCATTTATTATTGAGAAAATAATAAAACCTATCATACACCTTAGACCCTTATGAGTCAGCTGCATCAAGTGAAGGTTACATAGAACTAAGATATAATGCACCGGATAGTGGAGGGGAAACTGCAGGATTTTGAGGTGGAACTCTCCCATGACGATACTGTTATGCTAAATCTAGGAGCCATGCAATATATAAGAGCCTTTATCAATGTCATGCTATATTCTTTATATGCTTATTTGAAACTTGGATATTTCCATAAAGCTGATGTTTTGATTCAGTTGGCTAATAGATCCAATGCCTATCCTTAGGGTTTAGTTGAAGATGTTCTTGTGTAAGTTAATGATTTAGTTTTCCCCCCTGATTTATATATGCTTGATATGGAGAATGTTGATGAAACATCTTCTATTTTGTTAAGAAGACCTTACTTGAAGACATCCAAAACTAAGATAAATGCTCATAGTGGTATATTTACCATGAAATTTGGTGGTGAAATTGTTAAGTTTAATATTTATGATGCCATGAAATACCTTGCTGATGATAATCTTGTTTACTCTAATGATGTGATTGATTCTATAGTATAAGAAGTTTTTTATCTTAATGGAAAAGATGGGTTGGAAGTTGCCATTAGCAAGTATCTTGAGAAAGGAAAAGACAAGTTAGCTTTGAGCACTCATCTGTATAAAATTATTACAGCGTTGGATGAATTTCCAAAATTTCAGTGCTCAGGTAAAATGTCTTACATTATATTACCATTTTCAAATGAGAGGCTTTTACCCTATGTTTCATTGGGTCCCATGAGAGAAACGAGGTTTACCGCTATGCCTATAACATCGGCGACCACTACACTATTGGGATCACAGTCCATAGATAGTACGAATAACATGCATATGGACTAACTGGAGAATAATGGAGTCGCTACTTGGTATGAGACACCGGTGATGATTTAAGGTCGTACTACACCCCTCGTAAGGTCTGGCCTTAAACTTATTTGGATTGGCAATGGTCTCTTACTGATGCTAGTATAATATTTACGCTCAAATGAGGTATCCCTACGTCTTATAATGCAGTTTCACACACGAAATAATTTAAAGACATACAAAGCGCAAACATGAATAATAAAAGAATAAAACAAGCAAATATCTATATAATATTACAACAACGGTAAAAAAGATACTGAAATAGATCTGAGTATGCATCTCATTGGCCCGACATCGGTGAGGTCGGCCAGACAATGTTTATAGTAGGTTGGATATAGTTGTTCATGTTCGGTCAGACTTGAATTAAGTCAGGCTGGACATTCTACATAGTCCAGAAATGTAGAAACATACATATGTAATAACAGATACATTAAACATCCATTTTGGATGTATTCATATTGAAATGGCCATCTCCTAGTGGTACACGGAGTTGTATCCTGAGTGCGAATCATATTACCGTCCATTCAGAATCAGCTATGGAACTTATGTTCGGTTTTCCATCCTATATTCCACGGGATCATACGATCGGCTATCGTACAAGTCTGGCCGAGCATATAACAAGTCTGGTTGGACATCGTTCATAGATCACGCATTAAGTAGAGCATAACATGCATATTATTTTAGACAGTAAAATAAACTCATTGAAATCAGAGATTAAAACTGTAGGACAAAATAATTAAACATGCAGAAACTAATACTAATGCGTAACATAAAAACTAACTAAGCATGCAATTAATTAGATAAAAATTTAAACACAGGCTGAGATTCTCATTGGTGTTCGAGTGTGTGCATGTTCGGTCAGACGTAATTTACATCCGGCCGGAGATATTATGTCACAAAAATAGAATCTCGAATATACTGAAATATTAAAGTGGTGCCCTCAGGTCATACATTTGAATTTGTAGTTGCTCTGAAAACACCTCTGGTCATCGAGTTGGTGCTGGATTCATACCAAGTTGAATGGAACTCCAAAATTTTGTGTTTAGTTCTTTATCTCTCTATGATTCTAAAGTATCAAAGCTTTAGGGCTTCTTTAGGGTTCTGAATTCCAAAAGCTAGCCTCCCCCAAGATCATTTCCTCCCATTTTATATAAAAGGGGAGGGGTTAAGAATGGGAGGAATGGACATAATCCCTTCCCATTCTCTAGTGATTGTCAATCTGTTGTGTCAGTTACAACTTGAGATATACCTGGCCGGATATATATTTTGAAATAAATATCCGGCCAGACATAGTCATGCATGTGATTACAGTAATTGAATATGTGAATAATACTTTCCAGCTCGATACATGTACGGTCGGATATTAGATTTGAATTACATGTCCGGCCGGACGTAATCAAGTTCCTTAACTTCAGTACCTGACAATATGCTCATTGACTAACAGTTATGTTATATCCGGCCAGATGTAGGGTTTTCAAATAATGTCTGGCTGAGTGTCATGGCTTAGAGAAAAGGTAGGCCGAACATAAGTGATGTCCAATTGGATTTTTGGTTATATTCCTTGGAGTTTCTTTCCTTACTAACATTCATCTTTGAAATTTCCCCAACTTTCAGAAAGTGTCCACATAACAGACTAAACATTGGGCTATGTATAAAAATTCAATGTTTACAGTCGCCTCCATTTTGGTAGGCTTGTGAAGTGTGTGACAGTGACATGCCTATTAAATGCATGCATACATTTTTATGTATATGGTCTGTCAGGCCTCGCCAGACTTACTTGGTTGTGTTATAGTATGATTATTGTTACCCAAGTCCTCTGACAATTTGATGGTGAGATGCCTCAATCTCTACCATCATAATGGTTGGACCATCGATCCCTTAATGCCTTGATCGGATGTGAGATGCCTCGATCTCTTATTGTCATAATAGTTGGACTCTTGGTCCCCCGATGCCTCGATCGGTTGTAAGATTCCTCGATCTCTGTTATGATAGTTGTGGACTTTTGGTCTCCCGATTCCTTGATCTATTATGAGATGCCTCGATCTATATTCTGATAGTTTTTGAAACATCGATCCCCCGAAACCTCGATCGATTATGAGATGCCTAGATCTTTGTTCTGATAGTTGTTGGACCGTCGGTCCTCTGATGTATCGATCGGTTACGAGATGCTTCAATATTTGACCGTAATTTCTGTATATTGCTCTATTTATTGGAGGCTGGCTTTGTTTGAATTTTCATACAAAACAAATGCTATAAGTATGTATTCATGTATATATGTATGCAAATGATTTCTGCATATATGCCCCTTTTTCGACTTGCAATGCTGTTTCATAGAGATATCATCAGGTTTGTCTTGCTTTATCCAAACTGTCCTTCAAGGTTCTCCAATCATTGAATTTGCTCTCTAAATTTGTTCTTATAATGTAATGAATTTTTTCAGGTTCTCAAAAGTTTTCTTCTTAAGAATTCCATCTATTTTCAAAGGATGAGTATTATCTAAATTCAAAACTCAATTTCAACAAAGGTTTCACCTTTCAAATGCTTCTTTCTCTTTGTGTGTGTTTCTTTTATAAAGAATTACGTGCAACCTGGATCAGTTTATATTGGCGCCAAATGTAGATTAGTACTGACATTTTAGTTCATTTTTCATATTTTATTTGGTCAAGGTAATCTAACACCTAGTTGAGGATCAATAGGATCCCTCCAAAGACTTATTACTTGTTGTAGGGTTTATCTTCATCCCTAGCTTCCCTAAATCGTCAAACTGTATTTTAACGTAAATACTACACATTTGTGATGCGAGCCTCTGGTTCTTTAATAATTTCACTAACTCAAGTTGCTTTGCATGCTCAATATTTGAGTTATCTTTTGATGCAAAAGTAGTCTTAGGGTTTATGATACTTCTGGTTACTAAACAATCTAAATAACAAAGCAGATTTTGTGGGATTCACTATTTTTCTCTATTTTCATTTTCCTTTTCATTTCTTATTTCTTTTTTCTTTTTTTTTTTCTTTTTTCTCACATTTTTCGCTCTTTTTTTTACGTCATCTCCTTAACCTAGAGTCATCTCATCATTAGTTTTGGAAAAGTTTCAAATGAGTGTCAAATGTCTTGACTATCTCTATAAATTAGGTTAGTATAAATTCTTTCTAAGTATGCATTGCAATTCTAAGTGCAAGCTTTTAGTGTGCTTTTGTGGATAGCATTCTGCTAGTGATTCCAGAGTTTAAAATTGCATTAAGGATTTGGACATGCTCATTTTTCAAGAGACGAAATATTCTTGAGAAGAATTGAACTTTACTTCATCATTGAACTTTGGAAAAACCATTATTATAATAAGAAAAGACAAATGTAATTCAACAATCATGCATGGGAGTGGTGCCCCTCAAGATCATGTATCTTGCCTCTATCAATCAAGTCTTGAATCTCATGTTTGAGGCGGGTGCATTTGTTAGTGTCTTGGCCATGTTGCTGGTGGAAGTGGCAATAGCAGTTTAGGTCGATGTGGTGAGGTATGGGTTTTGACGACTGTTTGGCTCTAGAGGTTTCAACATATTTTGCCTCTGTAACTTTTAGAATATCTTTGATAAGGGCTTGCCATAGTTGGAAAATCTGTGATTTCAGATAGCATCGATCTCGGCCGAACTAGCTTTGGTTCCGGAAGGTCCTCTAGTTATCTTTCATTTTCGGTCTCTACCTAATTTATATCCATGACTGTTTTCTTCAACTGTCGAAAGTCAGAGATCATGGAGGTCATTCTCCTCAGATTGTTATAGATGGAGAGCTTGGTGCCATTGAAGATCATCTTGATTTAGTCCTTCTTCGAGGGTCGTGTTTACATTCTCAAAAGCCGACTTCTCCATCGATCAACATACTATTTGAAGTTCTCATTTGCCTTTTATTTTATGTTTTCTAAGTCACATAGTGCCAAATCAATCTCCATATTTGTGATATATTAGTTTAAGAGTGCTTACACCATTGCTATAACTTGGCACTCTTATTTGAGAGCCATCCCAAACGATTTTAGAACTTGGCACTCAGACAGGCCAATGGCACTCATCATAGGCATATAGTGACAAAGTTGTGCTTTAGGGTCTCCATTCCCATCAGATTTGGTCATTGATGAGCGGAAAATATATCAATATTTACCGCCCCTTTAACTTAATATTTTGTTTAGTTTCTCGGGTTTGATGAACGTTTTGATGTGTTTCAGTTTATTTTGCAGATAAAATAATATCGGGTCTCAATGAAATCATTTAGGACGAAATATGGGTCAAATAAGGGCAATTATTGGACTTGATATTTTAATTTTGGAGATTGGAAACTTGAAAGGGCGTTTTTGATAAAGTGCAGTTTTGGAAATTCCAATTTTGCACATCTGTCGTATTTTGGGCATAACGTTTTACTCCGATATCAGATTGAGCTGATTCAAGTGCTAGATTAAAGAAGACTCAAAGATTTACAACTTTAAAAGACAAAATATTTTCGAAATCTGAATATTTCATGACCGAAATTGATGAACCATCCAGAAGTGTGTTGTGTGTAATTATTAAAGTCATTTTCAAAGCAAAAAAAATAAATTAATAAATAAATAATAAAATTATCAAATCATCACCAAACATGATAAGCAATTAGTGGAGCAATTAATAATGGATTTGGTGGAGTAATTAGTGGAGAAATTAATAATGGATTTGGTGGAGAATTTGATGGATGATTTGATGGAGGCAAAATTTTACCTATAAATACCAAGCCATTTCATTTGTAAAATTCATACTTTCTTCTTTGAAATTCCAAAAGAATAAATAAGAAGATTGTATCTTGTTTGTTTATTTACAGCTTTCAGTAATTAATTTCCGGTTTCGCACTTTCTTTTCTTTATTTTCCAGTTTTTACTTTCCGTAATTTACTTTTACGCACAATCATTTCCTTTCTTTACTTTTGCAGTTTTTATTTTTCAAGCAATGAGGAGGTAATTCCCCTTTGCTGGGGTGAAAGGTAAAGCTTTTATTATTGCTATTTAGATAAATCTCCCTTAATTATAATATATAAACTATTTAAAACTTGACTTAATGAGGATACCGCTATATTGGCCGGTTGGTAATTAATTATAAATTGGTTTTAACCTGACTAAGTATGGATACTGCCTGGTTGGTCGGTTGGTAATTAATTATTAATTTGACTTAATCAGGATACCGTGGTTGGTAATTATCACGTAAAGTTAATATATTATATTAAGAGAGATATCTAAAATAGTAGTAATAAAAGTTGATCCTCTAACCCCATCATTTTCTTTTATTGTACTTTTACTTTATTTAATTTTCAGTAATTTACTTTTCAGCAATTTACTCTTCAGCAATTTACTTTCAGTAATTTACTTTTATTTTTTTTTACTTTTACTTTTACTTTTACTTTTATTTTTCAACAATTTACTTTTCAGTATTTAATTTTCAGTATTTTACTTTATGTCTTTTATTTTATTTAAATTTTTACTACCCATAAATATATGTCGTAACTAAGCAAGTTATCTGGGGTTGTGATGAAATCCAATATTACCGGTTTATAAGGGGTTAGATTATAGCTTGGGTAATATAAATGTTTATTTATTGAGTCTTAATCTTAATGCTTTTTATTAACTGGCCATTAATAAAATTGATTAGGTAAACTTAAAATGAACTTGGAAAATGGATTTTAGGTTAAAGACCTTAGACTCAATAGCCCACGATCTTCCTTGAGGATAGATAACCCTTTAATAGATTTCCTTATAGGATAGGAATATGCCTATCGGGCGGGGGTAGCCATAATTGGAACTTAAACTTAATGAATCCATGTAATTTGGTTGACATAGACATATGGTTCAATTGGGTTATACTGGGTATTTGTAATCGACCATCGGAAGAGGCTTTTACATAATTTAGTGTTCTAGGTTAATAAATTAATATATTACTCAACTGTAAGATAACCACTTCATCTTTAATAGATATTGGAAGGATTCACAACCCTGGATAGTTTTATAAATTTGAATTTTTTTCAATCTAATTTCAAGAAATTTTATTTACTTGTTTTAAGTTTTAAAGTCACCACCCAATCAAACAATCAATCTATTAGATACTTGTAAACATTTGACCTCATAAAAAATTAATAGCAAAGGTTTTAAGTCCTCATGGGATCGATACTTTTATACTACTTGAACGATACGTGCGTTTAAAAAATCTTAGATCCGAGTTATTAAGTCTGTAAGGGTGTTTTAACACCTAGTGCCCTAAAGCCAACTGGTTTGGGAGTCACTGGCCCAAAGCTCGTTACATGGATCAAAGATGTTGCAAAAATATATATATCTAAAGTCTGAGTAATTAAGTCCGTAGGGGTGTCTTAACACCTGATGCCCTAAATCTAACTGGTTTGGGAGTCACCGACCTAACACTCGCTACATAGACGGAAGGTATTGTATATAAATAAAAAAAATCAGAAAAAATCAGAAAAATTATTCCATTGCCATAAAAAAGGTGTGAAATCTGATAGAACTTTAGGACAAAAATATTACTCTCTTATCAACTATACTTGTGACTGTTGTGGGCAAAAATGAGTTGTTTAATATTTTGTTAGCTGTGTATATGGAGAATGGTAAAAAAAATGATCGGAGAATTTACTTATTCGGTAATTTAGAAAGAAACAAAACAACTAGTAACTTGGAGTAGAAGTTTCACCTGATTAGTCACTAACTTTCTTTATTCTATTTTCTCTTGTTTTTTTGCTTTTGTGTGCATTAGTTTTATTACCTTTTTACTTTTGTGAAATGTTTGTGGGTATCATTGTTGTAAACCCTCACGAGACTACAACTCGTCCACTAGGGACACCTAGGGGTTTTAAAGGCTTGTTGCATACGCTAAATGCAACCGTGATCCTTATGAAAGTGGCTGAGTTTAAATTTTTTTTTTTTTTGTTTTGCTCGAGGACTAGCAAAATGTTAGGTTTGGGGGTGTGATGAGCGGAAAATATATCAATATTTACCGCCCCTTTAACTTAATATTTTGTTTAGTTTCTCGGGTTTGATGAACGTTTTGATGTGTTTTAGTTTATTTTGCAAATAAAATAATATCGAGTCTCAATGAAATCATTTAGGATGAAATATGGGTCAAATAAGGACAATTATTGGACTTGATATTTTAATTTTGGAGATTGGAAACTTGAAAGGGCGTTTTGACGAAGTGCAGTTTTGGAAATTCCAGTTTTGCGCATCTGTCGTATTTTGGGCATAACTTTTTACTCAGATATAGGATTGAGCTGATTCAAGTTCCAGATTAAAGAAGACTCAAAGATCTACAACTTTAAAAGACAAAATAATTTCGAATTCTGAAGATTTCATGCCCGAAATTGGTGAACCATCCAGAAGTGTGTAGTGTGTAATTATTAAAGTCACTTTCAATCATTTTCAAAGCAAAAAATAAATTAATAAATAAATAATAAAAATTATCAAATCATCACCAAACATGATAAGAGATTAGTGGAGTAATTAATAATGGATTTGGTGGAGCAATTAGTGGAGCAATTAGTGGAGCAATTAATAATTGATTTGGTGGATGATTTGATGGAGGCAAAATTTTGCCTATAAATACCAAGCCATTTCATTTGTAAAATTCATACTTTCTTCTAAGGAATTCCTTAAGAATACTAAGAAGATTGTATCTTGTTTGTTTATTTACAGCTTTCAGAAATTAATTTTCGTTTTCGCACTTTCTTTTCTTTACTTTTCAGTTTTTACTTTCTGCAATTTACTTTTACGCACAATACTTTTCTTTCTTTAATTTTCAGTTTTTACTTTCAGTAATTTACTTTCAGCAATTTACTTTCAGCAATTTACTTTCAGCAATTTACTTTTCAGTAATTTACTTTTCAGTATTTAATTTTCAGTATTTTACTTTATGTCTTTTATTTAATTTAAGTTTTTTTTACTACCCGTAATTAAGTGTCATAACTAAGCCAGTTATCTGGGGTTGTGATGAAATCCAATATCACCGGTTTATAAGGGGTTAGATTATAGCTTGGGTAATATAAAGATTTATTTATTGAGTCTTAAACTTAATGCTTTTTCATTAACTGGCCATTAATAAAATTGATCTGGTAAATCTAAAATGAACTAGACATAGGGATTTTAGGTTTCAGCCTTAGACTCAATAGCCCACGATCTTCCTTGAGGATAGATAACCCTTTAATAGATTTCATTACAGGATAGGAATATACCTGTCGGGCGGGGGTAGCCATAATTGGAACTTAAACTTAATGAATCCAAAACTTCAACTTGAGAGATACACTGATGTGGACAATTAATGATTTTATCACTTACTCGATGCTGTCAAGCTGGAGTACATTTGAAAAATTAGCTTGTCCTTACTGTATGGAGAACACTGATGAGCGGAAAATATATCAATATTTACCGCCCCTTTAACTTAATATTTTGTTTAGTTTCTCGGGTTTGATGAACGTTTTGATGTGTTTTAGTTTATTTTGCAGATAAAATAATATCGGGTCTCAATGAAATCATTTAGGATGAAATATGGGTCAAATAAGGGCAATTATTGGACTTGATATTTTAATTTTGGAGATTGGAAACTTGAAAGGGCGTTTTTGACAAAGTGCAGTTTTGGAAATTCTAATTTTGCACATCTGTCGTATTTTGGGCATAACTTTTTACTCCGATATCAGATTGAGCTAATTCAACTGCTAGATTAAAGAAGACTCAAAGATCTACAACTTTAAAAGACAAAATATTTTCGAATTCTGAAGATTTCATGACCGAAATTGATGAACCATACAGAAGTGTGTTGTGTGTAATTATTAAAGTCATTTTCAATCATTTTCAAAGCAAAAAAAAATAAATTAATAAATAAATAATAAAATTATCAAATCATCACCAAACATGATAAGCAATTAGTGCAGCAATTAATAATGGATTTGGTGGAGTAATTAGTGGAGAAAATAATAATGGATTTGGTGGAGAATTTGATGGAGGCAAAATTTTGCCTATAAATACCAAGCCATTTCATTTGTAAAATTCATATTTTCTTCTTTGAAATTCCTAAAGAACAAATAAGAAGATTGTAACTTGTTTGTTTATTTATAGCTTTCAGTAATTAATTTCCGCTTTCGCACTTTCTTTTCTTTATTTTTCAGTTTTTACTTTCCGTAATTTACTTTTACGCACAATCCTTTCCTTTCTATACTTTTGCAGTTTTTATTTTTCAAGCAATGAGGAGGTAATTCCCCTTTGTTGGGGTGAAAGGTAAAGCTTTTATTATTGCTATTTAGATTAATCTCCCTTAATTATAATATATAAACTATTTAAAACTTGACTTAATGAGGATACCGCTATATTGGCCGGTTGGTAATTAATTATAAATTGGTTTTAACCTGACTAAGTATGGATACCGCCTGGTTGGTCGATTTATAATTAATTATTAATTTGTCTTAATCATGATACCGCCTTTTTGGCTGGTTGGTAATTATCACGTAAAGTTAATATATTATATTAAGGGAGATATCTAAAATAGTAGTAATAAAAGTTGATCATCTAACCCCAGCATTTTATTTTATTGTACTTTTACTTTATTTAATTTCAGTAATTTACTTTTCAGCAATTTACTCTTCAACAATTTACTTTCAGTAATTTACTTTTATTTTTTTTACTTTTTACTTTTTACTTTTTACTTTTACTTTTACTTTTTACTTTTTTTTTTACTTTTCAGCAATTTACTTTTCAGTATTTACTTTTCAGTATTTTACTTTATGTCTTTTATTTTATTTAAATTTTTACTACCCGTAAATAAGCCAGTTATCTGGGGTTGTGATGAAATCCAATATCACCGGTTTATAAGGGGTTAGATTATAGCTTGGGTAATATAAAGGTTTATTTATTGAGTCTTAATCTTAATGCTTTTTATTAATTGGCCATTAATAAAATTGATTAGGTAAACTTAAAATGAACTTGGAAAATGGATTTTAGGTTAAAGACCTTAGACTCAATAGCCCACGATCTTCCTTGAGGATAGATAACCCTTTAATAGATTTACTTACAGGATAGGAATATACCTGTCGGGCGGGGGTAGCCATAATTGGAACTTAAACGTAATGAATCCATGTAATTTGGTTGACATAGACATATGGTTCAATTGGGTTATACTGGGTATTTGTAATCGACCATCGGAAGAGGCTTTTACATAATTTAGTGTTCTAGGTTAATAAATTAATATATTACCCAACTGTAAGATAACCACTTCATCTTTAATAGATATTGGAAGGATTCACAACCCTGGATAGTTTTATAAATTTGAATTTTCTTCAATCTACTTTCAAGAAATTTTAATTACTTGTTTTAAGTTTTAAAGTCACCACCCAATCAAACAATCAATCTATTAGATACTTGTAAACATTTGACCTCATAAAAAATTAATAGCAAAGTTTTTAAGTCCTTGTGGGATCAATACTTTTTATACTACTTGAACGTTATACGCGTGTGTAAGCACCGGTCAGTCATATCGGGCATTTTGAATTCAACAAGGAGTTGTTCTTCAAAGGCAATGGCATTATAGTCTAAGAGGTCTTCATGTTTACCCTTCATTTCTGGGTGACTAACTCCATTTGCTCCTTCAATCTATGAGTTCGGCTTAAGTTTGGGATTTGTCCATTCTGCCAGCAACGGAATCGGCCATGTCATCATCCAACACAAGGATGTCTTCGGCTGTCATATTCTTGGGCCCCTCATGTCTTCTCTCATTAGTCTTGGCCCCTGTCATCTGAGGCGTCGTCTGTATTATTATCAGGTTAGCAATAACATTGACCATAGTCTATATCTGTTCTACCATTTTCTTCACGGTGTTTCCCAAATGGTCTACTCGGAAACTGTCGCTACTGGCCATTTCATGGTCTGTCAGTTGTCTCTTGACTAATATACCATGCTCTCTAACTTAATAGACCATTATTATGGCTGCATCACAAAGTGTTAGCATGATGCATGTATGCATGCAATGCACGAGATGCATGAAATGTATGGTGTGCTCAAACATCAACATATACCATTCCAACCTTATTACTCCCACACACGTGGTAAGTCCAAATATCTTCCCTAGGTATGGCTTAGCTCATACACCAACAGAGGGTAAACCTAATATGAGGATCAAGACATTGTCTAAAAATGATAAATTGAAGCTTTAGTAATCACTATTATTTGGGTTGGGCTCTAAAATGCTTAGAGATATCCAAATGGGAAAAACAAGGCGTACCATTTCTGGATGAAAGCCAATGTGAGTATCCGACTCATGTTTTGGTATTTTGGATTTTAGCTAAACATTTTTAGGCGTAATATGGTTTGCATAAAAGGTGGCATGTTATCATTTCAAATTATTTTTCCTAATTATCATGAAAATGAAAATTTTCCCAATTGAAAATGCCCGACAAGTTTTACATCTCATGGTAAAAGGTTCAAACAACTTCAAATGATTGGGGGCACAAACACAAGTATAAGGGAGGCTTATATAGGATAACACCTATGAAATTCATATAGGCTTAAGAGGGTTAAGTTTAGGCTCTTATCGGTGAAGGGTTGACCACAACTAGGTCTCCCCACTCAAGGGTTTGATCGACCAAGTGAACACACCATTTTTTATACCTAAGGATATAAAGGATTGCCCATAACTAGGTCTCCCCACCTAATGGTTCAATTGACCAAGTGAACACATCTTAATATCCAATGGCACATGCCAATAAGTTATGGTTATCATCACATACCAATCCACCGCCTTGAGTGAAAGTAATTTCTTGATATATAACGCAATCGGGGTTAAAAAAAGGTAAGAAAAAGATGAAGACATGATTTTTCTCAATCTCGCCATAAATACTACAAGGTATTTTTTGAGGTCGATTCTCTATCCCAGTGGAGTTTCCATCTGTAGGAGCGAATTAGATTTTATCGTTATGCCTATTACGTTGGCTACCACTACATTATTGGGCTCGCAGCTCGTAGAAAGTATGGATAGTCCCGCGAGGGACTAATAGGAGAATAATGGAGTCACCACCTAGTATGAGACATCGAGAGTAATTTAACGCTGAACTACAGCTCTCGCAAGGTCTGACCTTAAACCCGTTTGTATTCGGAATAATCCCTTACTAATGCTAGTATAATATTTACGTTCATATGAGTTATCCTCACGTCTAATAATGCAATTTCATACACAAAATAATTTAAAGGCATACAAAGTGAAAACATGAATAATAAAGAATAAAACAAGCAAATATCTCTATATTATTACAACAGTGGTAAAAATGATACTGAAATAGATTTGAGTTTTCATCTCATCGGCCCAACCTGGGTGAGGTTGGTCGAACATTATTCATAATAGGTCGGATATAGTTGTTCATGTTTGGCTGGACTCTAATTAAGTCAGGCCGGACATTCTACGTAGTCCAGAAATGTTGAAACAAACATATGTAATAACATATACATTAAACATGCATTATGGATGTATTAATAGCGAAATAACCATCTCCCAGTGGTACGTTTAATTGTATCTTGTGTGCGAACCATATTACCGTCAATTCGAAATCGGCTATGGAACTTACGTCCAGGGTTTCCATCTTATATATCATGGGATCATAAGACGAAATATCGTACATGTCCGATAGGACATAAATAAGTTTATTTGGACATCGTTCATAGATCAAACATTAATTAGAGCATAGATGCATATTATTTTGGACAGTAAAGTAAACACATGTGTATCACATATTAAAACTATAGAACGAATTAATTAAACATGCATAAACTAATCCTAACAAGAAACATAAAAATTAACTAAACATATAATTACCTAGATAAAACAGTAAACATGGCCTGGGATGCTCGTGGGTGGCAGGTTGTGTGCACAAGTTCTATCAGGTAGTTCATGTCTGGTCAGAGATATTGTGTCACAAAAACAAAATCTCAAATATACTAAAATTTTTAAGGAGGTGCCCTCAGGTCATACCTTTGAGTATGTAGTGGCTCTGAAAACACATCTCGTCATCGAGTTGGTGCTAGATTCATACCAAAGTTTTATATTTAATTTTTTCTCTCTCTAGGATTCCAAAGTATCAGAGCTTTAGGGTTTCTTTAGGTTTTTGGATTCCAAATGCTAGCCTCCCCCAATATCAATTTTCCCATATTCTTATAGGAAGTGAGAGGGCTGAGAATGGAAGGAGGAAACACAATCTCTTCCCAATATCCAATTATTGTCAAACTGCTTTGCAATTACAACTCAAGACATATACAACTAGATATAGATTTTTAAATACACATCTGGACAGGCAGTCATTCTCGTGATTCCAGTAAATGAAGATGTGCATAATTATTTCTAGCTCGATACATGTCTGGTCGGATATTATATTTTAATTATATGTTTGGCCAGACGTAATCATGTTCCTTAACTTTAGTAACTGACAATATGCTCGATCATTGAAAGTTGTGTTATGTCCGGCGAGATGTAGGTGTTGGATAATTATGACCCATAACATCACTATTTGTACAAAACATGGTGTTGTTGTACAAATTAACTATGTGACAAATGAAATTGCTATTTTATCATTTGTAATTAGATTACCTGGATATATAAATGATAAAAGTCCATATGATTAGTACCGGATTAATAAGATATGAGACAATATTAATCCATGAAGGTTTAATCATTAAATATCCCTAGTTGTAGTATTATCGAGACTGGACATCGATAATGCGGAATAGACTAGTATTACACTTGTGCGCGTTATGGAAGCTTAACGACATAATTCTCATATTTTTGGGTATTGGATACTCATGCAAGTGTAATAGGAGGTTCTGTTTACCGATGGTACGAAAACAGCTTCGCTTTGGATAGACCCCTCGGAATCCCATTGGTAGTATGACTATGTGTCTATGGGAATCCAAATCATGGTAGGTGTATTTGCTCTTAACCTGAGACTTACATAGCTAATACTTGCAAAAATTATTACGCTTTGGTTTTGGTCATCCAGAGCTTTAACAGGTTCTGTGTACGCCTCTTCTGGGTTTACTGAGAATCGTAGTGTATTGGGTGTGATGTCAAGATGGAAGTATCACTTCAGTCATATGGAGATAATACTCACGCAGGGATACATAACTGGTACTCTATAGGTCATGACTTTCCGATCATAAAGAGACTAGTTGCTAGTGATTCGATATATGCTTCGTACGGGGCAGACATAACTCCAGCCTCAGGCCTAGCATGTGACATCCGATACTGGATCGTAATACGTAATACTATGTATACTACGCCTGATATAGATTATATATTCCTTAAAAGAATATTTCTGGAGAATTGGGTAGGCACTTTACTGCAAATATATCCAGGGTTCTCTTTGGTCGCCTCCCAAAGATTCACCGATGACATTTGACTCGAACAGAATTAATCTGGGATTAATTATGAGAGAGAGAAAATTAATCTAGGATTAATTACGGCAATAATTTATCTGGGATAAAATTCGGATAGAAGAGAGAGAATGATTAATTTGGAATTAATCGATTAAATAATATATTGGATATATTAAATGAAATCAGATTTCAAAGCGGAATTAAAATTGAATTTTAATTCGGGCGAACGAATTAATTTAGAATTAATTCGCAAGCGACTTTTATAATAATTTTGCTAAGCATTATTATTTAATTAAATTGGATTTAATTGCGTCGCAACGGAAAGTTCGTTTAATCGGATTAAACGAACTCGGTCCCGAGCGAAGTTGAGTGTTGAATTAGCCGATTTAAATTTGGAATTTAAAAGTGGTGGGACCCAATTCACTTACATCATTTGTTGGACTAATGATGGAAGTTGTTGTTGGCAAATAAAGGCTTGAGTGAAAGGCTTGGATTGCTTGTCATATACTCAAAACAAAAATAACACTAAACCTTATTATAGAAACTAGTCAAACTTTGGAAGTTGTCATGAGTTACTATTCACAACACTCATTTTTCTCCTTCTTCCTCTTGAAGCAGTGAGCTTCATGCTTCTCCCATGGAGTTTTGTTGCAAAATTCTATTATGCTAGCATATTAAGGAGTCAAACAAGATGATAGGGATACTCACCCAAGTGTTGGAAACACTCAAAAAGGGCTTGGAGCTTCCATCTTCAAAGAAAAGTTTTCAAATTCATCCAAACCAATGTAAGTATTCCGCAACTTCCTTTGGTAAAATTCACACATGAATCACTCTTACAGATCCTTGACATGTTCTAGGAACACTAACAATGGTATCAGAGCGGTTTCTAAGCATGATTTGATTCTACGGTTTGTAAACTTTAATTTGGGATTTTATGTTTGGAGCTTGATTTTGCCTAAATTGATGAGTTGGTTGAGTTAATATGATGTTGAATTGGATTTGTATATCATTGGATTTGTTATAAATTGATTAGATCAAAAATCCCCAAAATCCATACCTTGGCCGAATGCACCCTAGGAGTAGCTCATGTTGATTTTTTGAAAATTAGCAATTGGATGTGTTGTTGGCATGATATGTATGATAAATGTTGATTTAATTGGATTGAAATCAAGTTGCATGACAAATTCCTTGCCAATACCGTGAGCCTAGCACGTTGGAATGGATTGATTGTGCTTTAATTTGTGTTGGACATAAATTAAAAAGTTAGACATGATTAATTAGATTAATTAGTGTTTTAGAAATACTAGATTAATTAATTAATTGTGTTAATTACACTTGAAATGGATTAATATGTAATTTGGAATGATATATTAATCTAATTTGTTGTATTTGGGCTAATGGGCTTGGTTGGGCTAAATTTTGGTCTTGGATCATATTTGGGCCTAAACCATTTCCATAAAGTCCAAAAATATGACATTGGGCCTTTAATAATTTAATTGGGCCTAATGGGCCTAAATTGATTTTATTCTAGCGGGAGAGAGGAAATAGAGAGATTTATTCTAGGAACAATTTGTTATATATCCATCAGCATATCATTATTAAATTTTATCGCGCCTTACTATGCTTTTAGAATGCATGCTTAAGGGTGTATGATGAGACATAATTAAAGATAATAAATTGGTTGCCAATTTACACGAAAAAAACCCTCAAAACAATATTAAGCGTTTTTCCTTCCATTGAGTGGTTCTCTCTCAAGATCCAAGATTGGCATTGGTTTGTTGGCCAAAGTCAAGACATTTGTCCACCGCGGATGTGTTTGAATAGCATAAACTTTTTTCCATATCGTATGTCTTGGGCGGTTGTGACTTGTTGGCTAAATTCAAGGTCACTTCTTGTTTATCGACTTCGATTACGAAGCTTTCCCACTGTCAATGGGTCACGCTTAACTAGAATCATTAAGCTTGTTGAGCCAAAGCCAAGGCTTAGTTGATTTAGAGAAAAAAGTTAGGAAATATATTGGATATATTTACATATATTGGATATATGTTTCGGACTTGGAGGTCCACTTACTGGATCTAGGAATTGGATGAGATCCAATTGATCTTAGAGATCTACCTAGTTAAGTTTCATACAGCTTATTGGCCAAAGTCAAGGTTGTGTATTATTTAACGGGATCATAGCCCACTAGGAAACTAGGTTTCCCGAGTACTCCACAGAGGATTAGAGGCTCGCCGAAAAATAGAAGGAGGCAAGTATTAAATTTGCAATTTCGTTTAGATATTTGCCAATACGCGCTCATTTTGCTTTTTCTTCATTAATAAATATATTAGTTGGACTAATATTCAATCGTTGTTTTAACTGAACAATTGGACTATATTCAAACTACTTCATTTTAGTTGGTTATATAGTTGGACTATAGTAATCAATACATTTGAAAGTAACCAATCAAATTGTAGTTAATTATATAGTTAGACTATAGTAATCATTACATTAGATTGTACCCGAAATTGTTGATTAGATAGTTGGACTATAGCAATCAAGATGACTTGAAAGATTAGCGTCAAAGGACATAATCCTGGGTGAAAATGTCTTTAACGGCGTAAATTTTCAGATTGGGAAATGAATCTCATAATAGTCCTGGGAATGGAGAAGTTACTCTATTTGATAGAAAGACATATCGGGCCTGAACCCGGAGTTGAGAAAATAGTAGAGCATGAGCTTTGGAAGACTCATCGTGATGATAACTTTAGTGTTCAATATGTTATTCTTGTTGTAATGACTCTTTAATTTCATTGTCCGAACTAAGGATTAGATCTTTGTACCATGATATGGAAATTAAAGGATCTTCATAGATCTATTCTTAGATCTTAGAAGTACGAATTGCAAAATAAGCTCTTTTGCTCGCGTATGTCAGAGGGTACATCTGTCGAGCACTAGGTGTCACAGATGATTGCTGACGTCGAACAGCTAGGTTATATGGGCTTTACCTACAAGGTCGAAACTTCCATAGATTTGATCTTACAGTCTCTGCCCCAATGCTGAGGCGGTTTCATTATGAACCAAGAGAAAAATCTTGGAGAGTTAATGGCTATACTCAAGAAGGAAGAGCCAACGCTTCTAAAATGGCAAGAAGCGCAAGGTGCATCTTACTTCGACATTCCAGAATGTTGTCCAGTATCGGATGTTCACGTGCTAGGCCTGGGGCTGGAATTGTGTCTGCCCCGTACGAAGCACATATCGGATGTCTGGTAACTAGTCTCTATAATCGGATAAACATGACATTGTCATAATATCCCGATAGCTCGAGCATTTAAGAGAACGAGTTCCGTATCCTACGTGACCATCATCTCCATATGATTGGAGTGACACTTCCGTCTTGACATCACACCAAACACACTACGATTCTCAATATACCCAGCATCGGTGTACACTGAACCGGTTAAAGCTCTGGATGACCTCAACTAAAGTATATTGATTGTCGTATGTATTAGCAGTGCAAGTCTCATGTTAAGACCAAATACACCTACCATGATTGCAGACTCCCATAGACACATAGTCATACTACCAATGGGATTCCGCGGGGGGTCTATCCAGAGCGAAGCTGTTTCCCGTACCATCGGTAAAACACAACCTCATATTACACATGCATGAGTATCCTATACCCAAATATATGAGAACTATGCCGTTGTGCGCTCACAAACGCGCAGAAGTGTAATACTAGTCTTTTAAGTATTTATCGATGTCTAATCTCGATAATACTATGACTAGGGATATTTAATGATTTATCCTTCGTGGACTGATATTGTCTCATATCATTCTCTGTCCAGGAACAAATCATAGGGACCTCTCATCGTTTATATATCTAGGTGATCTAATCACAAATGATAAGAGTGTAATCTCCTTTGTCACATAGTTAATTTGTACAACAACACCGTGATCTGTACAAATAGTGACGCTATGGGTCATAATTGTCCAACAATCTCCCACTTGGCCTATAGCCAGTCACTCGAGTCTCTGACACCCGAACTATGTACGGTTGGCTCAAATTGCTGAGAAATGCTTTCGTCAGCGGATTTCCATGATTATCGTCTGATGCGATTTATTCGATCATCACATCGCCACGATGTATGATCCGAATGAATCAGATGAATATCGAAGTATGTATCTGGATCGTTGATGAGACCATTAATTCTTTAGCCTGTGCTGACGCCTAGCTCAGCCGCTAACAGAACTATATCTCATCGAATTAGATTTGTTATTGACCCAGATGGCTCCTATTTCTGCTTCAGCTGCTGCAATTAACCCGCATTTGTTGTTTATTCGGTAACAATATCTTGCTTGGAAGATTTCCAGCTCACTGTACCAGTATTCAAACTGTATAGTACCTTTGCGACTTTTAGTCGTCTTTATCGGTTATAGGAAACTTGCTACAGTGACCCTAGTCACTTCAAGTTCTCATTCTCCATAGACTAAGACAGCATCCTTAGTTCTCTAAGATACTAATGGATGTTCTTAACATCAATCCAGTGACTATCACTCGGATTGGCCTGTTTGTGAATCCATATGCTCAAAGCGTATGAGACACCAGGTCGCGTACATTTTTCAATGTATGGTTTCTCAGAGAGTATTTCGAAAGCCAAGCTTTCGCCGATAGCAATTTTATGGGGATATCATTTCCATGAAATGACTTATATTATTATCATTATTTTATAGGACAGTCACTGTCAATGCGCTCCCACTAACCCTCTTATATACACAAGAATCTTTTCGTTTTTGAATTAAATCATAAATCATTATGATTATATCAAAACGATAGTTCCAAGAACCTAATGCTTGCTTCAATCAGAACATGGATCGAATAACAAGCATTATCCAAATGGATTTACTGTGGCAACAGTTAAAAGGTTGAATCGTAATCAACACAATGTTGATAACGATACCTTTCCGCTATAAGCCTAGCTTAGTACGTTGGTATGTTGCCATCCATGTACGTCTTCCTTGAAGACTTATAAAGTACCAATAGGCACAATAACTTGTTTGTAGAGTTCCTAATTAGGTCCCAAGAATCATCCAAATCAAGCATAAAAACGCATGAATACATCAAGGAATAATGGCGGAAACATATACTCACAATGATTGGATTTGATGCCTCAAAGAACACAAGTCTTTTTTCATTTCTCCTAGGCTCGGCAATGGCTTCCAAGTGAAGTGAGCTGTGCGGTTTTGATGGTTGAAGCACCTCCAAGATTTGGCCATGGTCATCATCATTGAAGCTCCAAGCTTCAAGCTTTTCCATGCTCACAAATTCGTTTCCCTATCACCATAATATAACCCATGTGTGTGCTAGCACTCTTTCTTCTTCATTTAGTGTGATCAAACCAAAAAAAATGAGAAGAAAATGGTCCTAGACCGATTGAGAGAGAAGAAGAATTTCAAGGTTTTCCAAAAACCTAGTTACCGATTTTTTTGGGATAGAGAAAAACGTGAATGGTGTTTGTGTTGAGAGAGAGAAACATTTTACTTATATATTTATTTTATTTTCAAAAAATAAAATAAAATACTAAAGCAAAAGTCAAAAGCAAAATGCTTTTCAATCACATCACTATTCACATCAAGTCATTTTAATAAAGTGACAACATGTCATATCACATCACTCAAAGTGACAAGTGATTTGACAATTGACGCGACTAGTGATTTGACGCTTGATGTGACTTGCGTGCCGCGTTCGAATTCGAAATGCGAATGCGCTCGCAATCACTCTCGGGCTCGGGTTCGCTAATTCCAAATTAACGAATTTTTCGTCGCGTCGTAATTAAATGATTACGCCTAGCGAAATCCCTATTCACGTCGTTAACGAATTAATTCTAAATTAATTCGTTCGCCCGAATTAAAATCTAATTTCAATTCCGCGTCGAAATCTAATTTCGTTATAATATATCGAATATATTAATTTATCGATTAATTCCAAATTAATCGTTCTCTCTCTTCTAATTAATCCCAGATTAATTTTCTCTCTCTAGAAATTAATCTTCTCTTTGTACTAATTAATCCCAGATTAATCATAGTGCGAGTCATACATCATCGGCGAATCTTTGGGAAGCGACCCATGAGATCTCCGGATATGTTGGCAGTAAATACGGTCGTCGGACTATCCGAACACGTAAGTACCCCTTACTACGTTTATACCGATTTACAAGACAAGGTTGGCTTCTAGCAAAGCGCCATGCCTACCCAATTCTCCAGAAATATTCTTACAGGAATATATAGATCTGTATCAGGCATAGTATACAAAGTATCGTGCATATCGGCCCAGTATCGGATAGTCACGTGCTAGGGCTGGGGCTGAATAAGTGTCTGCCTCATGCCTCATGTCGGATAGTCACGTGCTAGGGATAGTCACATGTCGGATGTCTGGTAACTAGTCTCTATAATCGGATATGCATGACCTAGTCATAATATCCCGATGGTTGCGCAACACTTAAGAGTACTAATACCGTATCCTACGTGACATCATCTCCACTATGACTGGAGTGATACTTCCGTCTTGACATCAACCCAATACTCTACGACTTTCTGATAAACCCAGAAGTGGTGTACGCAGAACCGGTTAAAGCCCTGTACCACCAAGACCAAAGTCTACCGATTGTCGCAAGTATTAGCGATGTAAGTCTCAGGTTAAGACCATACACACCTACCCTGATTTCGGCCTCCCATAGACACATAGTCATAATACCAATGGGATTCCGAGGGGTCTATCCAGAGCGAAGCTGTTTCCCGTACCATCGGTGAAACACAACCTCCTATCGCACTTGCATAAGTATCCTATACTTAAATATATGAGAACTATGTCGTTGTGCCCTCACAACGCGCACAAGTGCAATACTAGCCTATTCCGCATTGTCGATGTCCTGTCTCGATAATACTACGACTAGGGATATTTAATGATTAATCCTTCGTGGACTGATACTGTCTCATATCATCTCAATCCAGGAACTAATCATATGGACCTCTCTTCATTTATACATCTATGGTGATCTAATCACAAATGATGAGAGTGCAATTTCCTTGTCACATAGTTAATTTGTACAACAACACCGTGATCTGTACAAATAGTGACGCTATGGGTCAAATTATCCAACGATCTCCCACTTGGCACATAACCAGTCACTCAAGTGTCGTACACTCGAACTATTTACGGTTTGCTCAAATTACTGAGAAAAGGTTTTCGTCAGCGGATTTGTATGATTATCGTCTGACGCGATTTATACGATCATCACATCGCCACGATGTATGATCCGAACGAATCAGATGAATATAGAAGTATATATCTGGATCGTTGATGAGACCTTTAATTCTTTAGCATGTGCTGACGCCCGGCTCAGCTGCTAACTGAACTATATCTAATCTAATTAGATTTGTTTTTGACCCAAATAACTTCTATTGCTGCCTCAGCTGCAGCAATAATCTACATTTGTTGTTTCTTCGGCAACAGTATCTTGCTCGGAACATTTCCAACTCATTGTCCCGTTTTTCAAACTTTATAGTACCACAGTATTTAACTATTTGGAAACTTGCAGCAATGATCCCAGTCATTTCAAGTTCTCCATCTCCATAGTTTAAGACAACATCTTTAGTTCTCTAAGATACTAACAGATGTTCTTAACTTCAATCCAGTGACTATCACTTGGATTGATCTGATTGTGACTCCATATGCTCAAAGCGTATGAGACACCAAATCACGTACATTTTAAATGTACAATTTCTCAGAGAGTGTTAAAAACTAATCTATCCCAGTAGATCTTTATTCCTTGAATAAAGGTTGTTACTCCCAAGAATTCGACAGAGAATTCTATGAAAGCCAAGCTTTCACCGACTGTCTTATGGGAATATCATTTTCAGTGCTCTCCCACTAACCTCCTTATATACACAAGAATTATTTTCGTTTTGAATCAAATCATACACCATTATGATTATATCAAAGCGATAATTCCAAGAGCTTATGCTTGCTCCAACAAGCATTATCCAAATGGATCTAACATGGCAACAGTTGGTATGTTGTCATCTATGTATGTCTTCCTTGAAGACCAATGTAGTACCGATAGGCACAATGCCTTGCGGTACATCAACTAGTATCCAAACTTTTTGATATACATGGAATCCATTTCAGATTATATGGCACTTTTCCATAATAAGGGAGTCGATACCTTGTATCACTTCCTCTATACGTAGTCGGTTGGTATACCTTCATAAGATTGACATCTTCATGAGGTGAGATCAGAAACCCATACCCCATGTTGTTTTCTAACTCTCTCCGATCTACGAGGTTCCTGTGTATTCGAAGATTAATGGTACAGATTCATCATTGATGAACTGTTTGAGTTCCATTAAGGACTTTGTGCCTTGAACAATATCACTCCGATTTTTATCGAGTTATACTATCCTCCCACTTACCACTGCATATTGGTATTCCTCTCAGAAAAACCGCATGGTGAGCAACAATCTAATTGTTCTCTTGTGAGGTTTATAAGTACAATACTTATGGTATCCCTAGGATGACCTTCAATTGGCACTTATCCTATTTGGGTTTTAGTTTGGTATCATCCAAACATATGCCAAGCATACCCAAATGGTCAGGAATGAGAAACCCGGTTTCTTTCCCGTTCATATCTAATATGATATCTGTCAAACAGATTATTATGGAACCTTATTCAAAATAAGTTCTTGCACTGTTTAAAGCTTATCCGTTGAAGGAAATGGTAGCCTAGAGCGACTCGTGATTAACCTTATTATGTCTAACAAAATTCGGTTAATCATGTTCGGACACACCGTCAAACTGACGTGTTCCGGGAGGAGCCCTTATTGAAAGAATACTATACTCTTTCAAGTATACGAGAAACTTATTGCTTAAGTATTTTCCATTACGATCTTACCGTGACGGTTTAATACTTTAGCTGATCTGTTTGTCTATTTCGTGTCGAAACTGTGAAAGTTTCCGATTTGTGTTCTTCAAAAGAAACACATAACCATACGCGATGCCACATCCGTACAGGTCACGAAATATTCATATCCATATCTAGCCTAGCTAGATATGGGCCCACTTGCTTCACTATGAAGTAGGGCTAACAGATCGGTGGCATTTACACTTTTACCAAGTAAATAGTGTTTTAGGCACTTTGCCCAAATAGACTAGATTCGTAGACTTTATTTGAATGGAATCAAATCAGTCCTGGTACCCACTATTCAAAAGTGCGGATATACGATTCTTGTTTAATAGTGTCCCTGACAACAATGCCACAATTAGTTTCTTCTGATCAAATCAGCTTGAGCTATTTATTTGTCATGTTATGTATTTGAGATATTATTTATATTCAAAATATAAATGCTGTTATTCACATCTAATGTGTTTATCTCAATATCATCTTTATATAATAAAACACTTTAGTGTTCTAGAATATAAAGGTACACCCGCAGTGGGTTATACGCGATATAGAGATAATGTTTCTAGTCAAACTAGTTACATTATAACAGTTTCTAAATTTAAGTACTAACCCGAAGGCAGTTCCTAAATTCAGATATCTACGGTTAAAACAGCGACTATCGTCCCGTTTACTATTCGCATATAAATCTCAGTTGAAGTCAGTATCCTGTTCAAAACAGATTCTGAACAACGGTACATATTTATGTATCACTCTAAGTATTTAAAATCCAATTTCAATATTAGTTGTGAACATAATTATGACAACATATTTGAAGTAAGAGCTTTGCTCGTCTTCAATTCCTTCTTAAGATATATCCTTTTATCTTCCCAAAAGATTATAATGATTTTGCCTTCGCCATTTTCAATATTCCAGTAGCCTTTGGCCAAGCCTCGGGTTTCTAGAATATCGAAGTAAGGTGTGCCTTGCACAACTTGCCTAATTGCAAAGTTTGACTTTGTCTCCTTGAGAATAATCATTAATTCTCCAAGAATTATTTATTGCAATTTTAGTACTTTCTAAAATCAAAGTATAATGGATTAAGCACTATAATTGTCATTATATGAATATTCCAAATTTCATATTCAACTTATTTGCTTAACTCCGGGCTTTAGGCATAATTCATTATTTTATCAAATAAAATAACTTATTAATTTCCAGGACCATCCTGAAATTATTCCAATTTGAAAATTAAAGTCGTTTAAATACATTTTCACCCAGGATTATGTTTTAAACACTAATCTTTCATTTTTATCTTGATTCTAGTAGTCCAACTATTTAATCAACGATTTTTGGTACTATTTATTATAATGATTATAATAGTCCAACTATATAATCAAATATAATCCAAATTCATTAACCTCAATTACATTGATTACTATAATCCAATTATAAAATCAACTGTAAACTGAAATTAATTAATTCAAATATATTGATTAATATAATCCAATTATATATAATACAGTCCAACTGTTTATTAAAAACAACAATTTAAATATTAGTCCAACTAACATTTAATTTAACGACGAAATAATTTGAATGAGCGCGTTTGGCGAGTAATTGAACGAGTATTGCAAATTCAATTCTTGCCTCCCACTATTTTTCGACGAGCCTCTAACCATCTGTCGAGTACTCGGGAACCGTGTTTCCTAGTGGGCTAGGATCCCGTTAAATATCACACAATCTTGACTTTGGCCAACAAATTGTATGATAATTAACTAGGTAGATCTCGAAGATCAATTGGATCTCATCCAATTCCTAGATCCAGTAGGCGGATATCCAAATCCTAAACATATATCTTATATATGCCAATACATCTAATGTATTACCTAACCTTTTTCCTCTGAATCAACTAAGCCTTGGCTTTGGCACAACAAACCTAGTGATCCCAGTCAAGCGCGACCCATTGACCATGGAAAGCTTCGTAATCAATGTCGAGTGACAAGAAGTGGTCTTGACTTTGGCCAACAAACCACAACTTGGACAAGACACCGATATGGAACAAAGCCTTCGTGATTCAAAACACATCTTCGACGGACAAAGGGCTTGACTTTGGCCAACAACCCAATGCCAATCTCGGATCTTGAGTAAGAATCACTCAATGGAAGGAAAAACACTTGATATTAAGTTAGGGTTTTTCGCGTGCAAATTGGCTACCAATTTATTACCTTTGTTAAGGTCTCATCATCATACACCCTTAAACATGCATTCTAAACACATAATAAAGCGCATATGAAAATAAAATAATGATATGCGGATGGATACTTTACATTGATCCTAGATCAAATCTCTCATTTTCTCTCTCCAAAGCTAGCACATGTATTTACTTCTACCTGTTACACTACACTTCTAAAGAAACCTCATTTACATTGAGGGGAATAGGTGAGAAGAGAATACAAAGAATGTAGAGGTGATAAGGCTGGACACGCAGGTCCAATTTAATAAATCAAATTTATTACACAATTTCCAAAATTTCCCCACCCGACTAATATCCATCCGATATACATTATTCATGCATCGCAACCATGTATTCATACAAGCATGTTATCAATCAATCTAATCAAATTAATTAATCTGATAATTAGTGATCATCCAATGTTCAAACAACGATTTGATTTTTGCTCGAGTCAAACTCGTTTTGCGAATAAGTACTCAAAGTACGAACTCTCGAATTAAATTAAACTACATAATTAAATCCAATTTAATACGCATTTAATTCTAATTCACTATTTAATTCCAAATTAAATATTACACTTTAATTAATGAACCTTTACGATTTAAATTCCAAATTTAATCGTTACGGGTCTCAAAGCCCGATTAACATCTAATGTTTATTTAATTAAAGTCTAATGAACTTTTAATTAATTTCTTAAGGCGTGGACTATTGGTCAACTCTGGTCAAACAGAATAACCAAAATCCAATCCGGGAGTTACCCCATAAGCCTTTAAATTAATTTTGGCCCATTAGGCCCAATTAAATAATTAAGGTCCATTAAGTCATAATTGGACTTTATGGATGCGGTTTTAGGCCCAATTGGATCCAACCAAATTGGCCTAAACCTAACTTGGTACAACCAAGCCCAAAAGCCCAATTACAACCTAATAGGCCCAATTTCCAAAATAAGCCCAATTAATTAACTTATAGAAATTCCAAATTCCATAATTAATTAACCTAAGTGTAATACACAATTAATTATCCAATTAACATTTCTAAAACATCAATTAGCCTAATTAATCATGCACTTTAATATCAAATAGTGTCTAACATAATTTATCAAAATCAAACCCAATTTACATGCTTAAAGTCTTGGCAATTAGGGGTTTTTTTTAATCCGATTTGGTTTCAATCAAATTGAATCCACAATCATCATTTCCCAAATCAATTAAACTCATCTAATGAATCAAAATACAAAAAACACAATGAATTTCATATCCAATTGAATTCGGCCAAGCCTACTTTAATTTGGGAAAATTGTTCCAAATCAAAATTCAATCCAATCAAACTTCAATTCAACATTACCCACTTGTTTCAAGTCATCCAATGATCAAACAAACAAAATATTCACCAAGATATTAGGGTCTCAATTTTCGGCCAACATAAGCAATTTGGGAAAATTGTTCCAAACTAATTTTCAACAAATTTATCCAATCAATCTTCAATTAAACATACTTTAAGCATTCTAAATCATCCAATTTCATCAAACATGCTCAAAATCAAGTTTACCCAAATTTGTCATGCCCAAAATTTGGGGAAAAATGGATCCAACCAAATTTCATGAAATTGATCATGCACAACATCAATTCAACCTCATTCAAGCATACTATACTAAACAATTTAATCATTTGATGCTCAAATTGAGTTTATCCAATTTTGTCAAGTTTAGCCTACACAAAAAAATGGGGAAATTTGTTCCAAACACAATTTCTTCAAATTGATCTAATCAATCATCAATTTCAACTCATTTAAGCATACTATAACAAACAATTTCATCAAAACATGCCCAAATTCGTTTTACCCAATTTTAACCCTAACTTTTTCATGCTTGATCAAAGCTCAGATACCATTGTAGAGTTCCTAATTAGGTCCCAAGAATCATCCAAATCAAGCATAAAAACGCATGAATACATCAAGGAATAATGGCGGAAACATATACTCACAATGATTGGATTTGATGCATCAAAGAACACAAGTCTTTTTTCATTTCTCCTAGGCTCGGCAATGGCTTCCAAGTGCAGTGAGCTGTGCGATTTTGATGGTTGAAGCACCTCCAAGATTCGGCCATGGTCATCACCATTGAAGCTCCAAGCTTCAAGCTTTTCCATGCTCACAAATTCGTTTCCCTATCACCATAATATAACCAATGTGTGTGCTAGAACTCTTTCTTCTTCATTTAGTGTGATCAAACCAAAAAAAATGAGAAGAAAATGGTCCAAGACCGATTGAGAGAGAAGATGAATTTCAAGGTTTTCCAAAAACCTAGTTACCGATTTTTTTGGGAGAGAGAAAAATGTGAATGTGTGTGTGTGTTGAGAGAGAGAAACATTTTACTTATATATTTATTTTATTTTCAAAAAATAAAATAAAATACTAAAGCAAAAGTCAAAAGCAAAAATGCTTTTCAATCACATCACTATTCACATCAAGTCACTTTAATAAAGTGACAACATGTCATATCACATCACTCAAAGTGACAAGTGATTTGACAATTGACGCGACTAGTGATTTGACGCTTGATGTGACTTACGTGCCGCGTTCGAATTCGAAATGCGAATGCGCTCGCAATCACTCTCGGGCTCGGGTTCGCTAATTCCAAATTAATGAATTTTCCATCGCGTCGTAATTAAATGATTACGCCTAGCGAAATCACTATTCATGTCATTAACGAATTAATTCTAAATTAATTCGTTCGCCGAATTAAAATCTAATTTCAATTCCGCGTCGAAATCTAATTTCGTTATAATATATCGAATATATTAATTTATCGATTAATTCCAAATTAATCGTTCTCTCTCTTCTAATTAATCCCAGATTAATTTTCTCTCTCTAGAAATTAATCTTCTCTATCTGTAACTAATTAATCCCAGATTAATCATAGTGCGAGTCATACATCATCGGCGAATCTTTGGGAAGCGACCCATGAGATCTCCGGATATGTTGGCAGTAAATACGGTCGTCGGACTATCCGAACACGTAAGTACCCCGTACTACATTTATACCGATTTACAAGACAAGGTTGGCTTCTAGCAAAGCGCCATGCCTACCCAATTCTCCAGAAATATTCTTACAGGAATATATAGATCTGTATCAGGCGTAGTATACAAAGTATCGTGCATATCGGCCCAGTATCGGATAGTCACGTGCTAGGGCTGGGGCTGGATAAGTGTCTGCCCCGTCCGAAGCACATGTCGGATGTCTGGTAACTAGTCTCTATAATCGGATATGCATGACCTAGTCATAATATCCCGATGGTTGCGCAACACTTAAGAGTACTAATACCGTATCCTACGTGACATCATCTCCACTATGACTGGAGTGATACTTCCGTCTTGACATCACACCCAATACTCTACGACTTTCTGATAAACCCAGAAGTGGTGTACGCAGAACCGGTTAAAGCCCTGTACCACCAAGACCAAAGTCTACCGATTGTCGCAAGTATTAGATGATGTAAGTCTCAGGTTAAGACCATGCACACCTACCCTGATTTCGGCCTCCCATAGACACATAGTCATAATACCAATGTGATTCTGAGGGGTCTACCCAGAGCGAAGCTGTTTCCCATACCATCGGTGAAACACAACCTCCTATTGCACTTGCATAAGTATCCTATACTTAAATATATGAGAATTATGCCGTTGTGCCCTTACAACGCGCACAAGTGCAATACTAGCCTATTCCGCATTGTCGATGTCCTGTCTCGATAAAACTACGACTAGGGATATTTAATGATTAATCCTTCGTGGACTGATACTGTCTCATATCATCTCAATCCAGGAACTAATCATATGTACCTCTCTTCATTTATACATCTATGGTGATCTAATCACAAATGATGAGAGTGCAATTTCCTTGTCACATAGTTAATTTGTACAACAACACCGTGATCTGTACAAATAGTGACGCTATGGGTCAAATTATCCAACTTGTGGTACATCAACTAGTATCCAAACTGGTTGATATACATGGAATCCATTTCGGATTATATGGCACTTTGCCATAATTAGGGAATCGATACCTTGTATCACTTCCTCATACGTAGTCAGTTGATATTCCTCATTAGATAGACATCTTTATGAGGTTAGATCAGAAACCCATACCCCAGGTTGTTTTCTGACTTTCTCCGACTTACGCGGTTCTTGTGTATTCGAAGATTAATAGTAATAGTTTCATCCTTGCTGAACTATTTGTGTTCCATTAGGATCAGTGCCTTGAACAGTATTACTCCGATTTTCATCGAGTTATACTATCCTCCCACTTACCACTGCATATCGGTATTCCTCTTAGGAAAACCGCATGGTGAGCAACAATCTAATTGTTCTCAGGTGAGATGTATAAGTATAATACTTATGGTATCCCTAGGATAACTTATATTTGGCACTTATTCAATTTGGGTTCTTGTTTGGTATCATCCAAACGTATGCCTAGCATCCCAAATCTAACAGGAATGTGAAACCCGGTTTCTTTTTCCGTTCATATCTAATACGTTATCTGTCAAACAGATTATTATGGAACCTTATTCTAAATAAGTTCTTGCACTGTTTAGCATATCCGTTGAAGGAAATGGTAGCTCAGAGCGACTCGTGATTAACCTTATTATGTCTAACAAAATTCGGTTAATCCTATTCGGACACACCGTCAAAATGACGTGTTCCGGGAGGAGTCCTCATTTGAAAGAATACTATACTCTTTCAAGTATACTAGAAACTTATTACTTAAGTATTTTCCATTACGGTCTTACCGTGACGGTTTCATACTTTAGTCGATCTGTTTGTCTATTTCGTGTCGAAACTTGAAAGTTTCCGATTTGTGTTTCAAAAGAAACACATAACCATACGTGATGCCACATCCGTAAAGGTCACGAAATATTCATATCCATATCTAGCCTAGCTAGACATGGGCCCACTTGCTTCACCATGAAGTAGGGCTAGCAGGTCGGTGGCAGTTACACTTTTACCAAGTAAATAGTATTTAAGGCACTTTGCCCAATAAACTAGATTCATAGACTTTATTTGAATGGAATCAAATTAGTCCTAGTACCCGCTCTTCAAAAGTGCGGATATACGAGTCTTGTTTGATAGTGTCCCTGACGACTATGCCAAAAATAAGTTTCTTAACTGATCAAATCAATTTGAGCTATTTATTTGTCATGTTATATATTTGAGATATTATTTATATTCAAAATATAAATTCTGTTATTCACATCTAATGTGTTTATCTCAATATCATCTTTATATAATGAAACACTTTAGTGTTCTAGAATATAAAGGTACACCCGCAACGGGTTATACGCGATATAGAGATAATGTTTCTAGTTAACTAGTTACATTATAACATTTCCAATTTTAGGTACACACCCAAGGGTAGTTCCTAAACTTAGGTATCTACGGTTAAAACAGCGACTTTCGTCCCGTTTCCAATTCGCAGATAAATCTCAATTGAAGTCAGTATCCTGTTCAAAACAGATTCTGAACATCAATATATATATTTTATGTACCACACTAAGTATCTAAAATCTAATTTTAATACTAGCTGTGAACATAATTATGACAATCATTTTTGAAGTCAGAGCCTTGCTCGCCTTTAATTCCTTCTTGGGATATGTCCTTTTATCTTCCTTGAAGATAATAATGATTTTGCCTTTACCATTTTGAATATTCCGGTAGCTTTCGGCCAAGCCTCGGGTTTCTAGAATATTGAAGTAAGGTGTGTCTTGCACTACTTGCCTAATTGCAAAGTTTGACTTTGTCTCCTTGAGAATAGTCATTAATTCTCCAAGAATTATTTATTGCAATTTTAAAAGTACTTATAAGATCTAATCTTTGAATATCCTTCAATTTCAATATCATACTTTAAGAATCTAATCCTTAGTTCTGATAAACAAATTAAGGATTCTATATGACAAGTATTATGGATTAAGCACTAAAGTTATCATTACATGAATATTCCAATATCATGTTCCACTTATTTGCTTAACTCCGGACTTAGGCATAATATATTATTTTATCATAAAATAACTTATTATTTTTCAAGACCATCTTGAAATTTATTCCCAATTTGAAAATTAAACCATTAAATACATTTTCCCCAGGATTATGTTTTAAATGTCAATCTTTCATTTATATCTTGATTCTAATAGTCCAACTATTTAATCAAGATTTGTGGTACTATTTATTATAATGATTATAACAGTCCAACTATATAATCAAATATAATCTAAATTAATTAACCTCAATTACATTGATTACTATAATCTAATTATAAAATCAACTGTAAACTGAAATTAATTAATTCAAATATATTGATTAATATAATCCAATTATATATAATCAAGTATAATACAGTCCAACTGTTTATTAAAACAACAATTTAAATATTAGTCCAACAAACATTTAATCTAACGACGAAATAATTTAAATGAGCGTGTGTGGCGAGTAATTGAACGAGTATTGCAAATTCAATTCTTGCCTCCCACTATTTTTCAGTGAGCCTCTAACCCTCTGTCGAGTACTCGGGAAACCGTGTTTCCTAGTGGGCTACGATCCCGTTAAATATCACACAATCTTGACTTTGGCCAACAAATTGTATGATAATTAACTAGGTAGATCTCTAAGATCAATTGGATCCCATCCAATTCCTAGATCCGGTAGGGAGACATCCAAGTCCGAAACATATATCTTATATATGCCAATACATCCAATGTATTACCTAACCTTTTTCCTCTGAATCAACTAAGCATTGGCTTTGGCACAACAAACTTAGCGATCTCAGTCAAGCGCGACCCATTGACCATGGAAAGCTTCGTAATCAATGTCGATGGACAAGAAGTGGTCTTGACTTTGGCCAACAAACCACAACTTGGACAAGACACCGATATGGAACAAAGCCTTCGTGATTCAAACACATCTTCGACAGACAAAGGCCTTGACTTTGGCCAACAAACCAATGCCGTCTCGGATCTTGAGTGAGAATCACTCAATGGAAGGAAAGACGCTTAATATTGAACGAGGGTTTTTCGCGTGCAAATTGGCAACCAATTTATTATCTTTGTTAAGGTCTCATCATCATACACCCTTAAACATGCATTCTAAACACATAATAAAGCGCATATGAAATAAAATAATAATGATATGCGGATGGATACTTTACATTGATCCTAGATCAAATCTCTCATTTTCTCTCTCCAAAGCTAGCACATGTATTTACTTCTACCCGTTACACTACACTTCTAAAGAAACTCATTTACATTGAGGGGAATATGTGAGAAGAGAATACAAAGAGTATAGAGGTGATAAGGCTTGACACGCAGGTCCAATTAATAAATCAAATTTATTATACAATTTCCAAAAATGCCCCACCCGACTAATATCCATCCGATATACATTATTCATGCATCGCAACCATGTATTCATACAAGCATGTTATCAATCAATCTAATCCAATTAATTAATCTGATAATTAGTGATCATCCAATGTTCAAACAACGATTTGATTTTTGCTCGAGTCAAACTCGTTTTGCGAATAAGTACTCAAAGTACGAATTCTCGAATTAAATTAAACTATATAATTAAATCCAATTTAATACGCATTAATTCTAATTCACTATTTAATTCCAAATTAAATATTACACTTTTATTAACGAACCTTTACGATTTAAATTCCAAATTTAATCGTAACGGGTCTCAAAGCCCAATTAATATCCAATATTAATTTAATTAAAGTCCAATGGGCTTTTAATTAATTTCTTCAAGGCGTGGACTTTTGGTCAACTCGGGTCAAACCGAATAACCAAAATCCAATCCGGGAGTTACCCCATAAGCCCAAAAATTAATTTAGGCCCATTAGGCCCAATTAAACTTTAAAGGTTCATTAGTCGCATTTGGGCCTTTTGGAAGCGGTTTTGGGCCTAATTGGATCCAACCAATTTTGGCCTAAACCAACTTTGTACAACAAAGTCCAATAAACCCAATAACAACTATAAAAGCCCAAATCCAATTTTAAGGCCCATTTTAATTAAATTACAAAATCCAATTTTACAATTCAATTAAACAAAGTGCATAGCATTATTAATTACCCAAATCAAATTTTCCAAAACACCAAATTTGTCCAATTAATCATGCTTAACATCATGGAATCATGTCCAACATAATTTGATCAAAATCAAACCCAAATATACATGCTAAAGTCTCGGCCAAAGAGGGAGATTATGCCCAAATCAAATTCAGTCCAATTGAACCCAATCAAACATAAAATTAACATCCCCTAATGATTTCCAAGTCATCCAATGAACAAAAAATCAAAAATTCCAAGACATTATGGGCTATGTGTATTCAGCCAACTTAAGCAATTTGGGGAAAATTGTTCCAAACTAATTTTCAACAAATTTATCCAATCAATCTTCAATTAAACATACTTTAAGCATTCTAAATCATCCAATTTCATTAAACATGCTCAAAATCAAGTTTACCCAAATTTGTCAATCTTAAGCAATTGGGGAAAATTGTTCCAAACTAATTTTCAACAAATTGATCCAATCAATCCTCAATTAAACATAGTTTAAGCATTCTAAATCATCCAATTTCATTAAACATGCTCAAAATCAAGTTTACCCAAATTTGTCAATTTTGGCCAACACATAAAATTGGGGAAATTTGTTACAAACACAATTTCTTCAAATTGATCATTCACAACATCAATTCATCAATATATAAGCATACTTAATCAATCAATTCAACCAAATCCTGCTTCAATTGATTTTACCCAATTCAAACCCTAACTTTTTTCATGTTTGACCAAAGCTCTGATAGATACCATTGTTGGTTTCTAATTAGGTCCCAAGATCATGAAATCAAGCAAGAAAAACGCATGAATACTTCAAGGAGTAAGGCGGAATACATACTCACATTGAATGGTTTGATGCTAGGAAGAACAAGACCCATTTTCCTCCATGTTGAAGCTCGGTTTTGGCCTCCTTGGAGCTGCTGGACTGCACGTTTTTGGGCTTTGAAAATCCTCTAATTTTCGGCCATTGAAGACTCCATGGAAGCTCCAAGCTTCAAGCTTCAAAAGATGGTTCCATGCTCACAAGAACACTTCCCTATCACCTTTGTATCAACTCATGTGTGCTAGCACTTGATCTTCTTCCTTGTTTTTGATCGAACCAAAATGAAGAGAAGAAGTGGCTCCAAGCCGTGAGAGGAAGAAGAGAAAAGGGAGGGAAAAAAGATAATACGTAAAAGGGTGGAGAGAGAGTAAAAGAAAAAGAAATGTAATTTTGTTTTTATAATTTCTAAAATTAAATAAAAACATTTACCAATTCTTTTAACTTTACATTAAATGCTAAAGTCAAAAGTAAAAAGCAAAAGTTGCTTTTTCAACATCCTATACTGGACAGAAATACGCAATACTTTGGTATACTACGCTTGATATAGATCACATATTCCTATAAGGATATTTCCGGAGAATTGGGTAGGCATGGCGCTTTGCTAGAAGCCAACCTTGTCTTGTAAATCGATATAAACGTAGTACGAGGTACTTACGTGTTCGGACAGTCCGACGACCGTATTTACTGCCAACATATCTGGGGATCTCATGGGTCGCTTCCCGAAGATTCACCGATGACATATAACTCGCACTATAATTAATCTGGGATTAATTAGAAGAGAGAGAAAATTAATCTGTGATTAATTATGGAGATATTTTATCTGAGATAAAATATTAATTAAAGAGAGAGAATGATTAATTTGGAATTTATCGAAAAAAAAATATATTTGATATATTATGCGAAATTAGATTTCGACGCGAAATTGAAATTGGATTTTAATTCGGGCAAACGAATTAATTTAGAATTCGTTCTTCTCTTTTCTCTTCTTCCTCTCATGGCTTGGAGCCACTTCTTCTCTTCATTTTGGTTCGATGAAAAACAAGGAAGAAGATCAAGTGCTAGCACACATGAGTTGATACAAAGGTGATAGGGAAGTATTCTTGTGAGCATGGAACCATCTTTTGAAGCTTGAAGCTTGGAGCTTCCATGGAGTCTTCAATGGCCGAAAATTAGAGGATTTTCACAGCCCAAAAACGTGCAGTCCAGCAGCTCCAATGAGGCCAAAACCGAGCTTCAACATGGAGGAAAATGGGTCTTGTTCTTCATAGCATCAAACCATTCAATGTGAGTATGTATTCTGCCTTACTCCTTGAAATATTCATGCGTTTTTCTTGCTTGATTTCATGATCTTTGGACCTAATTAGAAACCAACACAGAAGGCCAAGGTTGGCCGAAGGCTTCTGGGGGTGTGAAGCAAAATGGGAAGGCTAAATCGTCAAAGTCTTCTAGGAAGAAAAAAGACATAACCCAATATGTCTGCCTAAACTGTGGCAGACAGGGTCACTGGAAGCGTGACTGCCGTATGGACAAGGCAGACATGAAGGAAGTGAAGGCGGGGCAATGCTCCAGCTTCATCTATGTTTGTTATAAACATGTCCACTACTAGTTTTAAGAATTGGATTTTGATACTAGATGTGATACATAAATATATGTACTGATGTGCAGAATCTACTGATTAACAGGAGACTGGCTTCAGATGAGATCGACCAACAAGTCAGAAATGGGACGAGAGTCGCTGTTTTGGCTATAGGAACCTAATTTTTGGAACTGCCCTTGGGGCATGTACTTAATTAGGAGACTGTTATAATGTATCTAGTTTGACTAAAAACATTATCTCTATATCTAGTACAATCCATTGCGGGTTTACCTTTATGTTACAGAACACTGGGTGTTTTGTTTATAAAGATGATTGAGATATACATATTAGATGTGAATAACCGTCTTTATATTTTGAATATAAATGAATCTCAAACATATAACATGACAAACAAAAGGCTCAAATGGAGTAAATCAGATGAAACTTATTTGTGGCATTGTTGTCTGTGACACATTAACAAGACTTGTATATCCACACTTTCGAATAGTGGATACTAGGACATATTTTATCTTAATTCAAATGATGTATGTGAATCTTGTTTATTAGGCAAAGTGCCTAAAAACACCTTTCAATGGTAAAGGTTCAAGTGCCACCGATCTGTTAGCCCTCGTTCATAGTGACGTAAGTGGGCCCATGTCTAGCTAGGCTAGAGGTGGATATGAATACTCGTAACCTTTACGGATGTGGCATCGTGTTATGGTTATGTGTACCTTATGAAACACAAGACAAAAACTTTATAGAAATTGAAAGAGTTTCGACACGAAGTAAGAAAATAGATCAGTAAAAGTATTAAAAACATTACGGTCGGACCATAGTGTAAAATACTTAAACATATGAGTTTTAAGATTACTTGAAAGAGTATGGTATTCTTCCACAGTGGACTCCTCCCGGAACACCTCAATTTGACGGTGTGACCGAACGGAGAAACCGAACTTTATTGGACATAGTAAGGTTAATGATGAGTCGCTCTGAGCTACCAATTTCCTTCTGAGGATACGCATTAGACAGTGCAATATTTATTTTGAGTAAAGGTTCCGTCAAAATCTGTTAGACAGAATTCATATTAGATATGAACAGGAAAGAAATCGGGTTTCTCATTCCTGAAGAATTGGGAATGCTGGGCATACTCTAAACGTTTGGATGATACCAAACTAAAACCCAAATCGGATAAGTGCCTATTTGTAGGTTATACTAGGTAAACCAAAGTATAGTACTTATACAACTCACAAGAGAACAATGTATTTGTTGCTCTCCATGCGGTTTTCCATGAAAAGGAATTCCTAAATGCAGTGGTAAGTGGAAGGAAAATAGAACTGGATAAAAATCAGAGTGATACTATTCCAGACACCGATCCCTTACGGAACATGAACAGTTGATCAGGGATGAAACTGTACTACAATCTTCGAATACACAAGAACCGCGTATGTCGGAGAGAGTCAGAAAATAACCTAGGAGGTATGGGTTTCTAATCTCACCTCATTGTAGGACACAGAAATCAGTTACGCTGTCCGGGCTCGCGGCCTAGTTGGGAGTACAGAATAGCCCGCGGGGGAACTAAACGGAGAAATAACATGGAGTCGCCACCCGATGTGAACCGGGAAAATGTGATTTAAGGCCACACTCACCCCTCGCAAAGGAAGACCTCAAACCGTTGGGTTCGGAATGGTCCCTTACTTATGCCACTTGTAGTGATATGATTTGTGCAATAAACTAACCGAATCTATGCAACATGTATGCTCAAAGGTAACTTAGATCTAGTCCGCATTCATCAAAATAAATCCTATGACTAAGTTCGCATGCTTCAAAAATAATTCATTATAACGGCAATCATATAATATCACACAACGAGCATGTTGAATCATCGAACACAAAGAACAAATAAATAACTACTTAAAAATAAACGTAAACTAAATTCCTAATTCGAAATAAAAAAACTAATAATGCATAGAAAAATAACATAATCATACTTAAAAAATAACGATATACTAGACTAAATCATGCTTTAATAATAAATAACGTACTAGCAACCTAATCATGCTAAAATACATGGTTGGATGAAACGAAATACGCGTGTCTCTCAAGTGGTACGTGGCATTGTATCCTGAGTGCAAACCGCACTACCTGGTTCACTAATCCAACGTTTTTATGGCATAGGGTGATTCCTAACGTGGACCTTGGCATTTTGGTTTTGATCCATAATGGCCAAAGACCATGCCTAAAGAATTAATTAAAAGCCCATTGGACTTTCATTAAATAGTATTGGATACTAATTGGGCCTTTGAGACCCATGAAGATTGGATTTGGAATCCAAGTCTAAAAGACACTATTAAAAGTGTAATTATTTAATTTGGAATCAAATATGAATTTGTATTGGAAACAATTTGAATTGGAGTTATAATTGTAGTTCGGTATACTTTGAGTATTTATTCTTAAACGAGTTGGACTCGCGCAAATCAAATCGTTGTTTGAACATTGGATGGTCATTAATTCAAAGATTAATTAATTGATTAGATTGATTGAATAACATGATTTGTGTGAATACATGGATGTAATGTATGAATAATGTATATCAGATGGATAAGGGTGAGGGCAATTTTGGAAATTTTTGTAATAAATTTAGAATTTATTAAATTGGACCTGCGTGTCCAACCTATTATCTTTATTCTCCTTGTATTTCTCTTCTCACCAATTTCCCTCAATGTAAATGAGATTTCCTTATAAGTATGAATAATGCTAGCGGGAGAGAGAAATAAAGAGATTTATTCTAGGAACAATTTGTTATATATCCATCAGCATATCATTATTAAATTTTATCGCGCCTTATTATACTTTTAGAATGCATGCTTAAGGGTTTATATTGAGACCTAATTAAAGATAATAAAATGGTTGCCAATTTACACGAAAAAACCCTCAAAACAATATTAAGCGTTTTTCCTTCCATTGAGTGGTTCTCTCTCAAGATCCAAGATTGGCATTGGTTTGTTGGCCAAAGTCAAGACATTTGTCTATCGCGGATGTGTTTGAAAAGCGTAAGCTTTGTTCCATATCGTATGTCTTGGGCGGTTGTGACTTGTTGGCTAAAGTCAAGGTCACTTCTTGTTTATCGACTTCGATTACGAAGCTTTCCCACTGTCAATGGGTCACGCTTAACTAGAATCATTAAGCTTGTTGAGCCAAAGCCAAGGCTTAGTTGATTTAGAGAAAAAAGTTAGGAAATATATTGGATATATTTACATATATTGGATATATGTTTCAGACTTGGAGGTCCACCTACTTGATCTAGGAATTGGATGAGATCCAATTGATCTTAGAGATCTACCTAGTTAAGTTTCATACAGCTTATTAGCTAAAGTCAAGGTTGTGTATTATTTAACGGGATCCTAGCCCACTAGGAAACTAGGTTTCCCGAGTACTTCACAGAGGGTTAGAGGCTCGCCGAAAAATAGTGGGAGGCAAGTATTAAATTTGCAATTTCATTTAGATATTTTCCAATACGCGCTCATTTTACTTTTTCTTCATTAATAAATATATTAGTTGGACTAATATTCAATTGTTGTTTTAATTGAACAATTGGACTGTATTCAAACTACTTCATTTTAGTTGGTTATATAGTTGGACTATAGTAATCAATACATTTGAAAGTAACCAATCAAATTGTAGTTAATTATATAGTTAGACTATAGTAATCATTACATTAGATTGTACCCGAAATCGTTGATTAGATAGTTGGACTATAGCAATCAAGATGACTTGAAAGATTAGCGTTAAAGGACATAATCCTGGGTGAAAATGTCTTTAACGGTGTAAATTTTCAGATTGGGAAATGAATCTCATAATAGTCCTGGGAATGGAGAAGTTACTCTATTTGATAGAAAGACCTATCGGGCCTGAGCCCGAAGTTGAGCAAATAGTAGAGCATGAGCTTTGGAAGACTCATCATGATGATAACTTTAGTGTTCAATCTGTTATTCTTGTTGCAATGACTCTTTAATTTCATTGTCCGAACTAAGGATTAGAACTTTGTACTATGATGTGGAAATTAAAGGATCTTCATAGATCTATTCTTAGATCTTAGAAGTACGAATTGCAAAAGAAGCTCTTTCGCTCACGTATGTCAGAGGGTACATCTGTCGAGCATTAGGTGTCACAGATGATTACTGACGTCGAACAGCTAGGTTAGCTGGGCTTTACCTACAAGGCCGAGACTTCCATATATTTGATCTTACAGTCTCTGCCCCAATGCTGAGGCGGTTTCATCATTAACGAAGAGAAAACTCTTGGAGAGTTAATGGCTATACTCAAGGAGGAAGAGCCAAAGCTTCTAGAATGGCAAGAAGCGCAAGGTGCATCTTACTTCGACATTCTAGAAGGTCAAGGGTTGGCCGAAGGCTTCTGGGGGTGTGAAGCAAAATGGGAAGGCTAAATCGTCATAGTCTTATGGGAAGACAAAAGACATATCCCAAGATGTGTGCCTAAATGGTGGCAAATGGGGTCACTGTAAGCGTGACTGCCGTATAGACAAGGCATAAATGAAGGAAGTGAAGGCGAGGCAAGGCTCCGGCTTCATGTATGTTTGTTATAAACATGTCCACTACTAGTTTTAAGAATTGGATTTTGATACAAGATGTGGAACATAAATATATGTACTGATGTGCAGAATTTGCTGATTAACATGAGACTGGCTTCATATGAGATCGACCTACAAGTCAGAAATGGGACGAGAGTCGCTGTTTTGACTATAGGAACCTAATTTTTGGAACTGCCATTGGGGCATGTACTTAAATTAAGAGACTGTTATAATATACCTAGTTTGACTAAAAACATTATCTCTATATCTAGTACAACCCATTGCGGGTTTACCTTTATGTTACAGAACACTGGGTGTTTTGTTTATAAAGATGATATTGAGATATACACATTAGATGTTAATAACCGTCTTTATATTTTGAATATAAATGAATCTCAAACATATAACATGACAAACAAAAGGCTCAAACTGAGTAAATCAGATGAAACTTATTTGTGGCATTGTTGTCTGTGACACATTAACAAGACTTGTATATCCACACTTTCGAATAGTGGATACTAGGACATATTTTATCCTAATTCAAATGATGTCTGTGAATCTTGTTTATTAGGCAAAGTGCCTAAAAACACCTTTCATTGGTAAAGGTGCAAGTGCCACCGATCTGTTAGCCCTCATTCATAGTGACGTAAGTGGGCCCATGTCTAGCTAGGCTAGAGGTGGATATGAATACTTCGTAACCTTTACGGATGTGGCATCGTGTTATGGTTATGTGTACCTTATAAAACACAAGACGAAAACTTTATAGAAATTGAAAGAGTTTCGACACGAAGTAAGAAAACAGATCAGTAAAAGTATTAAAAACATTACGGTTGGACCATAGTGTAAAATACTTAAACATATGAGTTTTAAGATTACTTGAAAGAATATGGTATTCTTCCACAGTGGACTCCTCCCGGAACACCTCAATTTGACGGTGTGACCTAACGGAGAAACCGAACTTTATTGGACATAGTAAAGTTAATGATGAGTCGCTCTGAGCTACCAATTTCCTTCTGAGGATACGCATTAGACAGTGCGATATTTATTTTGAATAAAGGTTCCGTCAAAATCTGTTAGACAGACTTCATATTAGATATGAACAGGAAAGAAATTGGATTTCTCATTCCTGAAGAATTGGGAATGCTGGGCATACTCTAAATGTTTGGATGATACCAAACTAAAACCCAAATCGGATAAGTGTCTATTTGTAGGTTATCCTAGGGAAACCAAAGTATAGTACTTATACAACTCACAGGAGAACAATGTATTTGTTGCTCTCCATGCGGTTTTCCATGAAAAGGAATTCCTAAATGCAGTGGTAAGTGGTAGGAAAGTAGAACTGGATAAAAATCGGAGTGATACTATTCCAGGAATCGATCCCTTACGGAACATGAACAATTGATCAGGGATGAAACTGTACTACAATCTTCGAATACACAAGAACCGCCTATGTCGGAGAGAGTCAGAAAATAACCTGGGAGGTATGGGTTTCTAATCTCACCTCATTGTAGGACACAGAAATAAGCGACGCTGTCCCGGGATCGCGGCCTAGTTGGGAGTACGGAATAGCCCGCCGGGGAACTAAACCGAAGAAATAACATGGAGTCGCCACCCGATGTGAACTGGGAAAATATGATTTAAGGCCGCATTCACCCCTCGCAAGGGAAGACCTCAAACCGTTGGGTTCAGAATGGTCCCTTACTTATGCCACTTGTAGTGATATGATTTTTGCAATAAACTAACCGAATCTATGCAACATGTATGCTCAAAGGTAACTTAGATCTAGTCCGCATTCATCAAAATAAATCCTATGAATAAGTTCGTATGCTTCAAAAATAAGTCATTATAACAGTAAGCATATAATATCACACAATGAGCATGTTGAATCATCGAACACAAAGAACAAATAAATAACTACTTAAAAATAAACGTAAACTAAATTCCTAATGCGAAATTAAAAAACTAAATAATGCATAGAAAAATAACATAATCATACTTAAAAATAAACGATATACTAGACTAAATCATGCTTTAATAATAAATAACGTACTAGCAACCTAATCATGCTAAAATACATGGTTGGATGAAACGAAATATACGTGTCTCTCAAGTTGTACATGGCATTGTATCCCGAGTACAGACCGCACTACCGTCCATTCGGATTCGGCTATGGAATTTACCTCCGGGTTTCCATCCGATATACCACAAAAGAGAACACGCATTTCGTTCATCCGGAATTCACATCATGCATCAACAAACGACTCTCATGCGATAATGTATTAAAATAAATAAAAAAATGAAAGATAATAAATAAAGAATGTGCCCTCAGGTCTAACCTCTTTTGTCGTCTCTCGAAAGCCCGTTACACAGCCGTCGGAAGGGTTGATGCTCCGCAACTCTTCTGGTTCACTAATCCAACATTTTTCCTCGTTGTTTCGCTGTTTGGGCTGCTGTTTTCACTCTGTTTTGCTGCTGTTTGTGTTGTATTTTCTGGTCACTATTTTTTGGTAATTACGGGACTATTTTGTAGGTTATGGGACTGGTTTGGGCTACGATTTTGGAAGGGTTTAGGGAGCGGTTTTTGTCACTGTTTTGGGGTGATGTCGGACTATTTTGGGCAGTTTTTAGATGCAGTTTTGGGTTAATTCAGGGACTGTTTTGGGCATTGTTGAGTGGGGGCTGGTGCGTGGCTTTGAGGGCAGTGTTGATTTGTGAAGTTGAGGGTGGAGGCGTGAAGGAGGAGGCTTGTTACGTGAGGGGGTAATGATGTGTTAAAGGGGCAGATCTAGGGGATTGTTGGCCTGAAGGAGGGGCATGTTACGTAGGTAATGGCGTGCGAAGTTAAGCTGTTGGATTGATGGTTGTTATCCGTGAAGTTAGGGTGTGTTGAGGTGTTGTTGAAGGGGTTATTTGCGTGAAGGTTGAGGGGCTGTTGAAGGGGTTATTTGCGTGAAGATTGATGGGCTATTGAAGGGGTATTTGCGTGAAGGTTGAGGGGCTGTTGAAAGGGTTATTTGCGTGAAGATTGAGGGCCTGTTGAAGGGGTTATTTGCGTGAAGGTTGAGGTACTGTTGAAGGGGTTATTGGTTGCTGCGAGAAGGGCTTGTTAAAGGTCAGTTGGTGCATGAAGCTTGAAGGGCAGTAGCGAGAAGGGTTTGTGGTGAATGAAGGGCTTTTTACGTGAAGGGTTTGTGGTGAATGAAGGGCTTTTTGCGGGGATATTGTTCACGGTAATTGAGGGTTTTAGGGGTATTGTTTGGATGGCAATGAAGTTGATTATGTGCATGAATGGGCTAGGTTTAATGTGTTGGTGAAGGGTTTTTTTTATAGGCAAAAGGATGAGGGCTTTCCTTGTTTGAGAAGAAGAAGGATTTGTGCATTAATGAGAGATATTTTTAATTAGTATGTGATAAAGAAAAATATTTTAATTAGGGAAGTGATTTGATTTAATTTGATTTATTTTTTTTTAGTTAGAGATATGATTTAATTTAATTAGGCAAGGGATCCATGGGATTTCTTTAATTTAGGAAGTGGATTTGGCTTGATTTATGCACGTGTTTAATATGATTTTTGTTAATTAGGAGGTGTTGGGCGTGTAACTTAGGTCTCTTGGGCGCGTGGGCTTGGTCCATTTAGTGGGCTTGGTGTGTGTTTTGGTAGTGTGTGGGCTTGGTGTGTGTCTTGCGGGGTTTTGGGCTAAGGGTATGTTTTAAAATGGAGGTCCAACAAGCAAACCCGAAGCTAATCCAGCGAGTTAAGTCCAACAATATGTCAATTCTTGATTATTCCCTTCCGACGTCTATTTCCCGCGGCTTCCATAATTAAGGAGGTAGTGTCTCCATACGAGACTCATCATCAGGACTTATATGCAAAAATGCAGTGCCTACAATCGCCCCCACTTTGATGGGACTTGTGCAGTGTGTAACAGTGACAATCCTATCAAATTTATGCAATGCTTTTTTACTTACCTGGCTCGCCAGCTGCCACCTGACTTGCCTGCTGCTTCGAACTGAGTTGATATAGAGGCGAGGTGCCTCGACCCTTGTGCTTTGTTCCTAAACCACCGAATGTGAACTGTGCTGATGATCTAGTGGGCCCTCGACCCTGGGACGCTTCCCGGAACTGCAACTGATGTGTGGGCCCTCGACCCTGGGACACATCCTAAAAGTGATGATGAATGAATTCCTGGCTCGCCAGCTGCCACCTGACTTGCCTGTTGTTTTGAACTGAATTGATATGGTGGCGAGGTGCCTCGACCTCTGGGCTTTGTTCCCGAACCACCGAATATGAACTGTGCTGATGATGCAGTGGGCCATCGACCCTGGGACGCATCCCGGAACTGCAACTGATGTGTGGGCCCTCGACCTTGGGACACATCCTAAAAGTGATTATGAATTGATATGGTGGCGAGGTGCCTCGACCTCTGGGCTTTGTTCCAGAACCACCGAATATGAACTGTGCTGATGATGCAGTGGGCCCTCGACCCTGGGACGCATCCCGGAACTGCAACTGATGTGTGGGCCCTCGACCCTGGGACACATCCTAAAAGTGATGATGAATGAATTCCTGGCTCGCCAACTGCCACCTGACTTGCCTGTTGTTTTGAACTGAATTGATATGGTGGCGAGGTGCCTCGACCTTTGGGATTTGTTCCCGAACCATCGAATGTGAACTGTGCTGATGATGTAGTGGGCCCTCGACCCTGGGACGCATCCCAGAACTGCAACCGATGTGTGGGCCCTCGACCTTGAGACACATCCTAAAAGTGACGATGTAGTGGGTCCTCGACCCTAGGACGCATCCCGGAACTACAACTGATGATACAGTGGGCCCTCGACCCTAGGACGTATCTCGGTACTGCAACCGACAACGGGGGTACCTCGACCCTAGGATGCATCCTAATACCGCTGACAATGTGGGCGTCGCCCTCAAACTGATGATGTAGTGGGTTATCGACCCTGGTACGCATCCCGGAACTACAACTGATGATGCAGTGGGCCATCGACCCTGGGACGCATCCTGAAACTGCAACAAACAATGGGGGCACCTCGACCTTGGGACGCATCCCAATACCGGTGACAATGTGGGCCTCGCCCTCAAACTGATGATGTAGTGGGTCATCGACCTTGGGACGCATTCCAAAACTACAACTGATGATGCAGTGGGCCATCGACCCTGGGACGCATACCGAAACTGCAACAGACAACGGGGGCACCTCGACCTTGGGACGCATCCCAATACCGCTGAAAATGTGGGCCTCGCCCTCAAACTGATGATGTAGTGGGTCCTCGACCCTGGGACGCATCCCGGAACTACAACTGATGATGTAGTGGGTCATCGACCCTGGGACGCATCCCGGAACTAAAACTGATGATGCAGTGGGCCATCGACCCTGGGACGTATCCCGAAACTGCAACAGACAACGAGGGAACCTCGACCTTGGGACGCATCCCAATACCGCTGAGAATGTGGGCCTCGCCCTCAAACTGATGATGTAGTGGGTCATTTACCCTAGGACGCATCTCGAAACTACAACTGATGATTCAGTGGGCTATCGACCCTGGGACGCATCCCGAAACTGCAACAGACAATGGGGGCACCTCGACCTTGGGACGCATCGCAATACCGTTGACAATGTGGGCCTCGCCCTCAAACTGATGATGTAGTGGGTCCTCGACCCTGGGACGCATCCTGGAACTACAACTGATGATGCAGTGGGCCCTCGACCCTAGGATGCATCCCGGAACTGCAACCGACAACGGGGGCAGCTCGACCTGGGACACATCCCAATACCGTTGACAATGTGGGCCTCGCCCTCAATCTGATGATGTAGTGGGTCCTCGACCCTGGGACGCATGCCGAAACTACAATTGATGATGCAGTGGGCCCTTGACCCTAGGACGTATCCCGGAACTGCAATCGACAACGGGGGCACCTCGACCCTGGGATGCATCCCAATACCGCTGACAATGTGGGCCTCGCCCTCAAACTGATACTGATGTGGGCCTCGCCCCTAGACTGATACTGCTGCAAATGTGGGCCTCGCCCTCAGAGCACCATACCCAGCAAGACTGATACTAATAATGATTTGAGCCTCGCCCCCAGAGTGCCATACCCGGCAAGACTGATATTGATAATGATGTGGGTCATGCCCTCAGAGTGCCATACTCAGCAAGACTGATACTGATGCTATTGTGGGCCTCGCCCCCAGAATGCCATTCCCGAAAAGATTGATACTGATGCTAATATTGGCCTCGCCCTTAGAGTGCCATACCCGAAAAGACTGATATTGATGCTAATGTGGGCCTCACCCCCAAAATGCCATACCCGGTTTGTTCATTCCTGAACTGTGTTCCATTCTCGGAGTGCCAGTCTCGACTTGTTCAATCTCGAACTGTGTTCCATTCACGGAGTGCCATTCCTGGATTATTCATTCCCGAACTGTGTTCCATTCTCGGAGTGCCATTCCCAGCTTGTTCATTCCCGAATTGTGTTTCCATTTTCGGAGTACCATTCTCGGCTCGTTCATTCCCGAACCTTGCTTCATTCTCGAAGTGCCATTCCTGACTTGTTCATTCCCGAACCTTGCTCTATTCTCGGAGTGCCATTTTCGGCTTGTTCATTCTTGAATCGTGCTCCATTCTCGGAGTGCCATTTTCGGCTTGTTCATTCTTGAATCGTGCTCCATTCTCGGAGTGCCATTCCCGACTTATTCATTCCCGAACCGTGCTCCATTCTCAGAGTGCCATTCTCGGCTTGTTCACTCCCGAACCGTGCTCCATTCTCGGAGTGTCATTCTCGGCTTGTTCATTCTTGAACCTTGTTCTATTCTCGAAGTGCCATTCCCGACTTGTTGATTCCCGAACCTTGCTCCATTCTCGGAGTGCCATTTTCGGCTTGTTCATTCCTGAATTGTGCTCCATTCTTAGAGTGCCATTCCCGACTTATTCATTCCCGAACTGTGCTTCATTCTCAGAGTGCCATTCCCGGCTTATTCATTCTCGAACTGTGGTCCATTCTCGGATTTCTGATGATGTGTGGGCCTCAACCCTTGGACTCATCCCCAAAACTGATACTAACGTGGGCCTCGACCCTGGGACGCATCCCCAAAACTGATATTGATGATGTGTGGGCCTCAACCCTGAACTGATACTGATGTGGGCCTCGCCCCCAAACTGATACTGATGTGGGCCTCGCCCTGTGACTCATCCCAAAAACTGATATTGACGTGGGCCTCAACCCTGAGACTCATCCCCAAGCTGATACTGATGTGGGCCTCGACCCATGCTCCATCCTCAAACTGATACTGATGTGGGCCTCGCCCAAAATTGATACTGATGTGGGCCTCGCCCCCAAACTGATACTGATGTGGGCCTCGCCCCCAGACTGGTACTGATGTGGGCCTCGCCCCCAGAGTGATACTGATGTGGGCCTCACCCCCAGACTGATACTGATGTGGGCCTCGCCTCCAGACTGATACTGATATGGGTCTCGCCCCAAACTGATACTGATGTGGGCCTCGCCCTTAGTATGATACTGATGTGGGCCTCACCCCCAGACTGATACTGATGTAGGCCTCACGCCCAGACTGATACTGATGTGGGCCTCACCTCCAGACTGATACTGATGTAGGCATCGCCTCCAGACTGATACTGATGTGGTCCTCGCCCCCAGACTGATACCGATATGGGCCTCTATTGGACAATTATGACCCATAGCGTCACTATTTGTACAGATCATGATGTTGTTGTACAAATTAACTATGTGACAAATGAGATTGCTCTATTATCATTTGTAATTAGATCACCTAGATATATAAATGATAGGAGGTCCCTATTATTTGTTCCTGGATTGAGAATGATATGAGACAGTATCAGTCCACGAAGGATAAATCATTAAATATCCCTAGTCAGAGTATTATCGAGATTGGACATCGATAAATACGTAAAAGACTAGTATTACACTTGTGCGCGTTGTGAGGGCACAACGACATAGTTCTCATATATTTGGGTATAGGATAATCATGCAAGTGTAATAGGAGGTTGTGTTTTACCGATGGTACAGGAAACAGCTTCGCTCTGGATAGACCCCCTCGGAATTCCATTGGTAGTATGACTATGTGTCTATAGAAGTCCGAAATTAGGGTAGGTGTATTTGATCTTAACACCGCTAATACTTGCGACAATCAATATACTTTGGTTGTGGTCGTCCAGGGCTTTATCAGGTTCTGTGTACGCCTATACTGGGTATGTTGAGAATCGTAGTGTGTTGGGTGTGATGTCAAGACGGAAGTGTCACTCCAGTCATATGGAGATGATGGTCACGTAGGATACGGTACTAGTTCTCTTAAGTACTGCAGTTATCGGGATAAAATGACAAGGTCATGTTTATCCGATTATAGAGACCCTTTACCAGACATCCGACTTGTGCTTCATACGGGGCAGACACAATTCCAGCCCCAGGCCTAGCACGTGATCATCCGATACTGGACAAAAATATGCAATACTACGTATACTACGCCTGATATAGATCCTAAATTCCTGTAAGGATATTTCTGGATAATTGGGTAGGCATGGTGTTTTGTTAGAAGCCAACCTTGTCTTGTAAATTGGTATAAACGTAGTACTTGGTACTTACGTGTTTGGATAGTCCGACGACCGAATTTACTACCAACATATCCGAGGATCTCATGGGTCGCTTCCCGAAGATTCACCGATGACGTATGACTCGCAGTTTTAATTAGAAGAGAGAGAAAATTAATCTGGGATTAATTACGGAGATATTTTATCTAGGATAAAATATCAATTAAAGAGAGATAACGATTAATTTGGAATTAATCGGTAAATTAATGTATTTGATATATTAAACGAAATTGGATTTCGACGCGGAATTGAAATTAGATTTTAATTCAGGCGAACGAATTAATTCGTTAGCGACGTGAATAGTGATTTCGCTAGGCGTAATCATTTAATTACGACGCAACGAAAAATTCGTTAATTTGGAATTAGCGAACCCGAGCCCGAGATTGTTTGCGAGCGCATTCGCATTTCGAATTCGAGCGAGGCACGCAAGTTAAATCAAGCGTCAAATCGCTAGTCGCATCTAGCGACACATCAAGCGTCAAATCATGTCACTTTGAGTGATATGACACTTGATTAATTGATGGTAGTTGTTGGAGTTGTTGGAAAGCATTTAGCATTTCACTTTTGGAAAGCCAAAAATTGGTAAATCAATTAATTAATTTTGGAAATTGATTTGTGTATTAGATACACAAAATATCCAACAACTCACACTTCACTCATTCTCTCATTTTGCTCATGTTTTGGAGCAACATTTCTCTCTCTCTCTCGCCCATTTGAGGGATGTTTTCTTCTGGTTCTGCCGAGAGTCTTGAAGAAAAAGGGAAGCAAAGTGATTGGTTTTTGTGGCAAAAATCAAGAGAGCTAGCACTCTGAGAGACATGCGAAGGTGATAGGGAAGTCCACCCATGAGCCGGGAATCGTTCGACGAAGCTTGGAGCTTGACGAATGACCAAAACCGAGCCAAACCAGTGAGCTGCTCACTGCCACTGCCGAGCAGTCCATGGAGGCAGAATTTTAGTTTTGTTCATCTCCGCGTCGCTCAACCGATCGATGTAAGTATTCCACAACTTCGTTGATTTGTATTCACACATATTTCATGCTTGTTTATAATCTTGGGACCTTAGCATACACCAACAATGGTATCTTGAGCAAGGTTGAGCATGAAATTTGATTTATGGCTTAAAATTGGGTAAATTGATTTTGAGCATGATTTGATTAAATTGGATGTTTGAATATGCTTAAATCATGTTGAATTGAAGATTGATTGGATCAATTTCAAGAAATTGTGTTTGGAACATTTTTGCCCAAATTCTTTGGCTTCGCCGAATGGAAGACTTGCCATAATGTCTTGGATTTTTAATTTTTTGATCATTGGATGTGTTGGAAATCATTTGGGGATATTGATTTAATGTCGAATTGGATTTAATTTGATTGAATTCGAATCGGACATAAAATTCCCTATATTGCCGAGACATGTAGCATGTGATAATGGGTTTGATTTTTGATTAAATTATGTTGGACATGATTTAATATTAATGAGCATGATTAATTGTATAAATTTGGTGTTTTGGAAATATTGATTTGGGTAATTAATAATGCTATACATTTTAGTTTAATTAAATGTGAAATTGGATTTTGTAATTTAATTAAATTGGGCCTATTTTGTAAATTGGGCTTTTAAAGTTGTTATTGGGTTTATTGGGCTTGGTTGTACCAAGTTAGGTTTAGGGCAAATGGATTAGATCCATTTGGGCCCAAAACCGCCTCCATAAAGCCCAAATGCGACTTAATGGCCCTTTAAAGTTTAATTGGGCCAAATGGGCCAAAATTGAATTCTGGGCTTATGGGGTAATTCCCGGATTGGATTTTGGTTATTCGGTTTGACCCGAGTTGACCAAAAGTCCACGCCTTAAGAAATTAATTAAAAGCCCATTGGACTTTAATTAAATTAATATTGGATATTAATCGGGCTTTGAGACCCGTAACAATTAAATTTGGAATTTAAATCATAAAGGTTTATTAAAAAGTTCGATATTTAATTTGGAATTAAATAGCGAATTAGAATTAAATACAAATTGAATTGGATTTAATTTTGTGGTTTAATTTAATTCGAGAATTCGTACTTCGAGTACTTATTCGCAAAACGAGTTTGACTCGTGCAAAATCAAATCATTGTTTGAACATTGATGATCATTAATTATCTCTTTAATTAATTGGATTAGATTGATTGATAACATGTTTGTGTGAATACATGGTTGCGATGTATGAATAATGTATATCGGATGGATATTAGATGGGTGGGATAATTTTAGAAATTATTGTAATAAATTTGATTTATTAATTGGACCTGCGTGTCCAGCCTTATTACCTCCTTATTCTTTGTATTCTCTTCTCACATATTTCCCTCAATGTAAAAGGGGTTTCTTTAGAAGTGTAGTGTAACGGGTAGAAGTAATACATGTGCTAGCGAGAGAGAGAAAGAGAGAGATTTGATCTAGCATCAATGTGTAAAGTATCCATCCGCATATCATTATTATTTATTTATACGCACTTTATTATGTGTTTAGAATGCATGTTTAAGGGTGTATGATGATGAGACCTTAACAAAGATAATAAATTGGTTGACAATTTGCACTCGAAAAACCCTCACAAAATATTAACCGTCTTTCCTTCCATTGAGTGATTCTCACTCAAGATCCGAGACTGGCATTGGCTTGTTGGCCAAAGTCAAGGTCTTTGTCCGTCGAGGATGTGTTTGAATCACGAAGGTTTTGTTTGATATTGGTGTATTGTCCAAGTTGTGGTTTGTTGGCCAAAGTCAATACCACTTCTTATCCATTGACATTGATTACGAAGCTTTCCATGGTCAATGGGTCACGCTTAACTGGGATCACTAAGTTTGTTGTGCCAAAGCCAAGGCTTAGTTGATTCAGAGGAAAAAGGTTAGGTAATATATGTTAGACATTATGTCCCATAGCGTCACTGTTTGTAAATGATATTGTATTATTGTACAAAATTAACTATGTGATAATGAAATTGCCTTTTGCCGTTTTGTAATATTATTTACTTTGACTTATTAAATGGCGAAAGTCCATATGATTAGTACCTGGACTGAGAATGATATGAGACAGTATCAGTCCCCAAAGGTTTAATCATTAAATATCCCTAGTCGTAGTTATTATCGAGACTGGACATCGATAATGCGGAATAGACTAGTATTGCGCTTGTGCACGTTGTGAGGGCACGACGGCATAGTTCTCATATATTTAAGTATTGGATACTTATGCAAGTGCGATAGGAGGTTGTGTTTTACCGATGGTACGGAAAACAGCTTCGCTCTGGATAGACCCCGCGGAATCCCATTGGTAGTATGTCTGCGTGTCTATGGGAGGCCGCATCAGGGTAGGTGTATATGGTCTTAACCTGAGACTTACATCGCTAGTACTTGCGACAATCGGTAAACTTTAGTTTTGGTGGTTGGGGACCTTAACCGGTTCTGTGTACACCTCTTCTGGGTTTATCGAGAATCGTAGTGTACTGGATGTGATGTCAAGATGGAAGTATCGCTTCAGACATATGGAGGTGATGATCACGCAGGACACAGAACTAGTACTCTATAAAAGGTTGCAACCGTCGGGACAATATGACAAGGTCAGGATTGTCCGATTTAAAGAGACTAGTTGCTTGATGTCCGATATATGTTTCGTACGGGGCAGACACATCTCCAGCCCCAGGCCTAGCATGTGACCATCTGATACTGGATCGATTTACGCGATACTACGGTATACTACGCCTGACTGCCAGATACAGATCTTATATTCCTATAAGAATATTTCTGGAGAATTGGGTAGGCATGGCGCTTTGCTAGAAGCCAACCTTGTCTTGTGAATCGGTAAAGACGTAGTACGAGGTACGTACGTGTTCGGATTATCCGACGACCGTATTTACTGCCAAAATATCCGGAGATCTCTTGGGTCGCTTCCTGAAGATTCACCTATGATATTTGATTCGAACTTAATTAATCTTGGATTAATTGCGGAGAAACTTTATCTCGGATAAAGTGCCTTATTTAGAGAGAGAACGATTAATTTGGAATTAATCGATAAAATTATTATATTCGATATAATAATCGAAATTCGATTTCGACGCGAGATTAAAATTAGATTTTAATTCGGGCATACGAGTTAATTAAGAATTAATTCGTAAGCGACGTAAATAATAATTTCGCTAGGAGCGATTATTTATTTAAATCCGATTTAATTAACGTCGCGACGCTAGCTCGGTATTTCGGAAATATCGAACCCGAACGCGTGAGTGGACGTGGGCCCACTTTCATTGGGAAACGTGTGGGGCCCACATGACACTTGTCATTGATATAGCATTGCATGGAGATAGTGTGCATTTCACTCAAAAGCATTGCATGGAGTTTGAGTGTTGGACACTCTAAGCCATTGCATGGTTTATGTTATAGATTTATTATTAATTAATAAATTATAACATAAAATAAATTGATTTTTGGTAATACAAAGATTAATTAATCAAGACATTTTCAAAAATTCTCTCTTCTCTCTCAAATTGCCGAGAGCTCCATTGTCAAGGGCAAGGAAGATTTGATCTTCCACTTCTCCATTTTTGCTAGCACAAGCAAGGGATCAAAAGAGGTGATAGGGAAACCTTTAAAGAGCTTGGAATACAAGAGCTTGGAGCTTGAAGTCTTCTTCTTCCTCTTGGCCGAATCCTCCACCACTTGGAGCTTCTACCATTTGATCTTCTACTTCATCACAAGGCATTGTAAGTATGATTCCGCCATACTTCATGTTTTATATATTCTTTATAGTATTTCATATGCTTAATCTTTGTTTGGGACATATTATAGAAACCAACAATGGTATCATTGAGCTAGGTTTAAGCATGAAATACTTTAGGTTAAAATTGGGAAAAATTGATTGAAGCATGTTCTTGTGAAATTTGATGAATGAGTATGCTTATATGTATGTTAAATGACATTATATGAAATCATTTTATGAAAAATGCATTGGATGTTTTCCCCAAAATTTCTACCTTGGCCGAATGGGTGTGATAAATTGATTGAAGCATGTTCTTGTGAAATTTGATGAATAAGTATGCTTGCATGTATATAGAATGATATTACATGGAATCAATTTTATGAAAAATGCATTGGATGATTTTTCCCCATATATACACCTTGGCCGAATGGCATGATGAAATTGATATAAGCATGTTCTTATGAAATTTGATTAATAAGTATGCTTGCATGTGTATAACATGATGTTATATGGAATCAATTTCATGAAAAATGCATTGGATGATTTTTCCCCAAATCCATGCCTTGGCCGAATGTATTACTACTTGGAGTGGTTTGATATTTTTTGTGTATAAGATCATTGGATGACTTAGAACGTGTATGGGACGTAGATTAGTAATTCAATCGGATTGAAATACAAATCGATACACAAAAACTCACCTTGGCCGAATACATAAGACATGTAATGGAGTTGATTTTTTGTTAAAATTAATGTTGGACATTTATTTTGAACAATACATGATTAATAAATTAAATGGGTATTATTGGAATATTTGGTTTAATATGTTAATCTTGATATTACACTTTAATTAATTGGATTTTAATGTTGGAATATTAAAATTTAATTAATGGGCTTAATGGGTTAATTGGGCTTTTATATTGTATTTGGGCATAATGGGCTTGGTTGGACCAAGTAGATTTGGGCCAAATGGATTGGATCCAATTTGGGCCTAAATCACTCCATTAAGTCCAAATATAATATAATGGGCTTTAATAATTTAATTGGGCCTTATGGGCTTGAAATGGTTTTATGGCACTTAAGGGTGATTCCTTATTTGGGCTTGGTAATTGGGTATGACCCACATTGACCAAAGCCCAAGCCTTAATAAATCAATTGAAAGCCCATTTGACTCGAATTAAATTAAACATTGGATGTTAGTTGGGCTTGAGACCCAATAGAATTGGATTTAGAATCTAAGTCTTAAAGCACATTAAAGTGTAAACATTTAATTTGGAATTAAATAATTGAATTAGTATTGAATACGAATTAAATAAGATTTAATAAGTAGTTCGATATAATTCGCGAATTCGTACCTTGTGTACTTATTCTCAATCGAGTTGGACTCGCGCAAAATCAAACCGTTGTTTGAACATTGGATGATCACTTTAACAAAGACTAATTAATTGGATTAGATTGGTTGTAAAAGCATGTCTTGTTTGAATATATGTATGTGATGAATGAATAGTGTATATCGGATGGATATTAGAAGGGAAAGGGTAATTTTAGAAATTATTGTAAATTTGGAATTTATAAATTGGACCTGCGTGTCCAGCCTATCTCTTTATCTCTTTGTATTCTCTTCTCACCTAATTCCCCTCAATGTAAATGAGGTTTCTCTTATTGTATTATGTAATTGGGTAGAAGTAGAATAGTGCTAACGGGGAGAGGAAAGGGAGTGATTTGTTCTAGGAACAAGTTGTTTATATATCCATCCGCATATCACTATTATTTTACTTTACGCGCTTTATGATGTTTTAGAAGCATGCTTAAGGGTGTATGATGATGAGACCTAACAAAGATAATAAATTGGTTGCCAATTACGCAAAAATCCCTCAAACAATATTAAGCGATTTTCCTTCCGTTGAATGATTCTTCTCAAGATCCAAAATTGGCATTGGTTTGTTGGCCAAAGTCAAGACCTTTGTCAATTGAGGATGTGTTTGAATCATGAGAATTTTGTTCCACATCGGTGTCCTGTCCAAGTTGTGATTTGTTGGCCAAAGTCAAGATCACTTCTTGTCCATCGACATTGATTACGAAATTTTCCTTGTCAATGGGTCCCGCTTAACTGGAATCATTAGGTTTGTTGTGCCAAAGCCAAGGCTTAGTTGATTCAGAGGAAATGGTTAGGAAAATGTATTAGATACATTGACATATGTATTAGATATATATATGTTTCGGACTTGGATGTCCACCTACCGGATCTAGGAATTGGATGGGATCCAATTGATCTTCGAGATCTACCTAGTTAAATATCATACAATTTGTTGGCCAAAGTCAAGGTGTGTGTTATTTAACGGGATCCTAGCCCACTAGGAAATTAGATTTCCCGAGTTGTCTACAGAGGGTTAGAAACTTGAAGAAAATAGTGGGAGGCTATTATTGAATTTGCAATTTCATTCAGATAATTAGCCTTACGCGTCTTTCAAAATTATTTCGTCAATATTTTAAATAATTAGTTGGACTAATATATTGTTATTTTTTATATGTAACAGTTTGACTGTACCCATAACATCGTTGACTTTATAGTTGGACTATAGTTGTCAAGATGACTGGCAAAGGTAATATCCGCGACATAATCATGGGCGATAATGTCTTCAAGGGACAAACTTTGCCGACTGGGAAATGAACCTCAAGATAGTGCTTGGGGCTGAGAGGATACTGTATACTATTCAGAGACCTCTCCCGCCTAAACCCACTGAGCCACTGGAGCTAGAGTTATGGAAAACTCATAGTGATGATTGTGACCAAGCTCAGTCAGTTATGCTAGCTGCAATGACTCAGCATTTCAGACGCCAGAATAGGGACTTGGATCCCTATAACATGATGGCAAGATTGCGTGATCTTCACCGCACCAATAAGCGGATGAAGAGGTACGAGCTAGTAAGGAAACTCTTCCGCTCCCGGATGACAGATGGCGCATCAGTTGAAGCCCATGGGGCTCAAATGATTGCCGATATTGATGAGTTGGCCAATATGGGAATAGTCTTGGAGGCTGATCTGACTATAGATATGATCTTGCAGTCACTTCCCGATACTTGGAAACAAATCATAGTCAACTACAAGTTGATGGATACTGACGACACTCTTGGAGAGTTGTTGTCTGTGCTGAAGGAGTCCGAAAAGGAACTCCTAAAGGGGAGCAAGCGCGAGGCGCATTTAGCATTGACCTCTCATGCGCCAAAGGTGGCCCCAAGGCAATTGGAGGTGCAAGGAAGAAGAAGTTCAAGAAGAAGGGTAAAGGCAAGTTGACAGTGGCTTCTAGGAAGCCAAAGGACAAATCTCGCGACATCTGCCTCAACTGCGGCAAGAGGGGTCACTGGAAACGTGACTGCCGAATGAGCATTGTGCAGAGGGAGGATATCAAGGCTGGCAAGGCCATTGCCTCTGGTATGTTGTTATTGAGATAAATATGAATACTTCTAGTTTTAAAAATTGGATTTTTGATTCTGGTTGTGGTGCTCATATTTGTACTGATGTGCAGGATCTGCATGATAGCAGGGTGCTGGCATCAGGGGAGATGGATCTACGGGTCGGAAACGGAACACCAGTTGCTGTTTTGGCCGTAGGCACTTTTGTTTTAGTACTGCCCTCAGGGCATGAACTTAAACTTTTGAACTGTTATTTTGTTCCTAGTTTAACTAGGAAATTATATCTGTATCCTTGTTGACCCAGCAGGGGTTACTTTTGTATTCAGGAACACAGGGTGTTATTTATATAAAATGATGCAGAAATTTGCACAGCTGTTGCAAATAACGGTCTTTATATTTTGAATATAAATGAATCTCCTAAAATGACAAACAAAAGGCTCAAAAGGAGTAATCTAAAAGATGAAGCTTATATGTGGCATTGTCGTCTGGGACACATCAACAAGACTCGCATATCCACACTTTCAAAGAGTGGGTACTTGGACGAATTTGATCCAATTCATATGACGTCTGCGAATCTTGTCTTTTAGGCAAAATGCCTAAATCACCTTTTAGCGGTAAAGGTGAACGTGCCACAGAACTGTTAGCTCTCGTTCATACTGACGTATGCGGGCCCATGTCTAGCCAGGCTAGAGGTGGATTTCACTACTTCGTAACCTTTACAGATGATGCATCTCGTTACGGTTATGTGTATCTTATGAGACACAAGTCGGAAAATTTTGAGAAATTCAAAGAGTTTCGACACGAAGTGGAGAAACAAACAGGGAAGAATATTAAGACATTACGGTCAGACCGTGGTGGCGAATACTTAAGTTATGAGTTTCAAGATTACTTGAAAGAATATGGTATTCTTTCACAGTGGACTCCTCCTGGAACACCGCAATTAAACGGTGTGTCCGAACGGAGAAACGCACCTTGTTGGACATGGTGAGGTCAATGATGAGTCGCACTGAGCTACCAATATCCTTCTGGGGATACGCATTAAACAGTGCTATACTTATTTTGAATAAGGTACCGTCGAAGTCTGTTGAACAGACTCCATATGAAATATGGACAGGAAGGAAACCGGGTTTCTCTTTCCTGAAGATTTGGGGATGTTGGGCATATGTAAACGTTGGAAGGTACCAAACTTGAACCCAAATCTGATAAATGCCTTTTCGTTGGATATCCTAGGGAAACCAAAGGATATTACTTCTATCACCCACAAGAGAACAGAGTATTTGTTGCTCTACATGCGGTTTTCTTGAGAAGGAATTCCTAAATGCAGTGGTAAGTGGGAGGAAAGTAGAACTCGATGAAGATCGTAGTGATACTGTTCCTGGCAATGAATCAACGACGGAACAAGAACAGACCATCCGGGATGAGTCTGTACCACAAACTTCACATACACAAGGACCGCGTAGGTCGGAGAGAGTCAGAACAGTACCTGAGAGGTATGGGTTCCTGATCTCACCTCATATAGATATTAATCTTATTGAGGATAATGAGCCGGCTACGTATGAGGAAGCGATACAAAATATCGATTCCGCTTTATGGCAAGAAGCCATGAAGTCCGAGATGGATTCCATGTACGCCAACCAAGTTTGGACACTGGTTGATGCACCAGAAGGCGTAAAGCCTATTGGATGCAGATGGATCTTCAAGAAGAAGACCGACATGGATGGCAACGTACAAACGTACAAAGCTAGGCTTGTAGCGAAGGGGTATCGTCAACAATACGGTATTGATTATGACGAGACCTTCTCACCGTTGCCATGATTAAATCCATTCGGATAATGCTTGCAATAGCTGCATATTTCGACTTCGAGATATGGCAGATGGACGTTAAAACCGCTTTCCTTAACGGAAACCTTTTGGAGGATGTTTATATGCAACAGCCTGACGGTTTTATCGTACCTAGACTTGCAAACAGGTTTGTAAGTTAAATCGATCCATTTATGGATTGAAGCAAGCATCACGGTCATGGAATCAGCGTTTTGATGAGATCATAAAGGAATATGATTTCGTGCAAAACGCAGATGACCCTTGTGTATACAAGAAGGTTAGTGGGAGAGCACTTACTTTTATTGTCCTTTATGTCGACGACGTATTGCTTATAGGCAATGACATTCCCATGCTAACGTCGGTGAAAGCTGGCTTTCATTAAAATTCTCCATGAAAGATCTGGGAGAAGCAGCCTTTATTCTTGGAATAAAGATCTACAGGGATAGATCTAGAAAGCTGCTTGGACTCTCCCAGAGTACATACATTGATAAAGTGTTGAAGAGATTCAACATGGAACAATCCAAGAGGGGATTGGTTCCAATGGTACGAGGTACCTCTCTGTCTAAGGACATGTGTCCTAAGACTCAGGAAGAGAGAGACCACATGAGTCGGATACCGTTCGCCTCGGCAGTCGGATCGATCATGTATGCCATGATATGTACACGACCTGATGTCTCATATGCTTTGAGCATGTGCAGTCGCTATCAGGCCGATCCAGGTGAAGGTCACTGGATAGCAGTTAAGAATATCCTTAAGTATCTTAAACGAACTAGGATGCTTTCTTAATTTATGGAGGTGGAGAACTTGCGGTATCTGGGTATACCGATGCAAGTTTCCAAACCGACAAGGATGACTACAAGTCGCAATCCGGGTACATTTTTTGCTTGAATAACGGAGCAGTGAGCTGGAAATCTTCAAGCAAGATACTGTTGCCGATTCAACAACAGAAGCGGAGTACATCGCTGCATCTGAAGCAGCAAAGGAGGCAGTTTGGATCCGAAAGTTCCTAATCGGATTAGGAGTAGTTCCGTTAGCAGCTGAGCCCGTTCCATTGTATTGTGACAATAACGGGGCTATAGCACAGGCTAAGGAACCAAGGTCTCATCAACGGTCCAAGCATGTTCTTCGACGTTATCATCTGATTCGGGAGATTATACATCGTGGCGATGTAAAAGTCGAGAAGGTCACATCAGATGACAACATTGCAGATCCGCTGACGAAAGCTGTTCTACAGCAAGTTTTTGAACGACACATACATAGTTCGGGTATTAGATGCTTGAGTGACTGGCTATAGGCCAAGTGGGAGATTGTTAGACATTATGTCCCATAGCGTCACTGTTTGTAAATGATATTGTATTATTGTACAAAATTAACTATGTGATAATGAAATTGCCTTTTGCCGTTTTGTAATATTATTTACTTTGACTTATAAATGGCGAAAGTCCATATGATTAGTACTGGACTGAGATGATATGAGACAGTATCAGTCCCCAAAGGTTTAATCATTAAATATCCCTAGTCGTAGTATTATCGAGACTGGACATCGATAATGCGGAATAGACTAGTATTGCGCTTGTGCACGTTGTGAGGGCACGACGGCATAGTTCTCATATATTTAAGTATTGGATACTTATGCAAGTGCGATAGGAGGTTGTGTTTTACCGATGGTACGGAAAACAGCTTCGCTCTGGATAGACCCCGCGGAATCCCATTGGTAGTATGTCTGCGTGTCTATGGGAGGCGCATCAGGGTAGGTGTATATGGTCTTAACCTGAGACTTACATCGCTAGTACTTGCGACAATCGGTAAACTTTAGTTTTGGTGGTTGGGGACCTTAACCGGTTCTGTGTACACCTCTTCTGGGTTTATCGAGAATCGTAGTGTACTGGATGTGATGTCAAGATGGAAGTATCGCTTCAGACATATGGAGGTGATGATCACGCAGGACACAGAACTAGTACTCTATAAAAGGTTGCAACCGTCGGGACAATATGACAAGGTCAGGATTGTCCGATTTAAAGAGACTAGTTGCTTGATGTCCGATATATGTTTCGTACGGGGCAGACACATCTCCAGCCCCAGGCCTAGCATGTGACCATCCGATACTGGATCGATGTACGCGATACTACGGTATACTACGCCTGATACAGATCTTATATTCCTATAAGAATATTTCTGGAGAATTGGGTAGGCATGGCGCTTTGCTAGAAGCCAACCTTGTCTTGTGAATCGGTAAAGACGTAGTACGAGGTACGTACGTGTTCGGATTATCCGACGACCGTATTTACTGCCAAAATATCCGGGATCTCTTGGGTCGCTTCCTGAAGATTCACCTATGATATTTGATTCGAACTTAATTAATCTTGGATTAATTGCGGAGAAACTTTATCTGGATAAAGTGCTTATTTAGAGAGAGAGAACGATTAATTTGGAATTAATCGATAAAATTATATATTCGATATAATAATCGAAATTCGATTTCGACGCGAGATTAAAATTAGATTTTAATTCGGGCATACGAGTTAATTAAGAATTAATTCGTAAGCGACGTAAATAATAATTTCGCTAGGAGCGATTATTTATTTAAATCCGATTTAATAACGTCGCGACGCTAGCTCGGTATTTCGGAAATATCGAACCCGAACGCGTGAGTGGACGTGGGCCCACTTTCATTGGGAAACGTGTGGGGCCCACATGACACTTGTCATTGATATAGCATTGCATGGAGATTTGTGTGTGCATTTCACTCAAAAGCATTGCATGGAGTTTGAGTGTTGGACACTCTAAGCCATTGCATGGTTTATGTTATAGATTTATTATTAATTTAATAAATTATAACATAAATATAAATTGATTTTTGGTAATACAAAGATTAATTAATCAAGACATTTTCAAAAATTCTCTCTTCTCTCTCAAATTGCCGAGAGCTCCATTGACAAGGGCAAGGAAGATTGATCTTCCACTTCTCCATTTTTGCTAGCACAAGCAAGGGATCAAAAGAGGTGATAGGGAAACCTTTAAAGAGCTTGGAATACAAGAGCTTGGAGCTTGAATTCTTCTTCCTCTTGGCCGAATCCTCCATCACTTGGAGCTTCTACCATTTGATCATCTACTTCATCACAAGGAATTGTAAGTATGATTCCGCCATACTCATGTTTAAATATATATCTTTATAGTATTTCACATGCTTAATCTTTGTTGGGACATATTATAGAAACCAACAATATATGGGATATATTGGAATATAAAGAATGATATGTTTCGGAATGATGTCCCCCTACGGATCTAGGAATTGGATTGGTTCAATCGATCTTAGAGATCTACCTGTTAAGATCATACAATTTGTTGGCCAAAGTCAAGATTGTGTGATATTTAACGGATCTAGCCCACTAGGAAATGTGATTCCCGAGTAATCAACAAGGGTTAGAGGCTCGCCGAAAAATAGGGGAGGCAAGAATGAATTTGCAATCCCTTAATACTTGCTATATGCGCTCAATCCACAAAATATCATTCGTAAAATAAATTAAATGTTAGTTGGACTAATATTAAATGTTTTTTTTAATTAAAGTTGGACTATATTCAAACAATTCATTTATAGTTGATTTAATTGGCTATAGTAATCAATATAATTGATTTTAATCTATTAAAATTATAGTGATTAATAGTTGGGTATTGTAATCATTATAATAAAAGTACCTAAATCGTTGATTAAACAGTTGGACTATTAGAATCAAGATAAAATTAAAAGGTTGACATTTTAAAACATAATCCTAGGGAAAATGTATTTAAAGGCTTAATTTTCAAATTGGGAATAAAATTTCAGGATGGTCCTGGAAAAATAATAAGTTACTTTATTGATAAATAAAACCTATTAGCCTAAGCCCGAGTTAAGCAAATAGTCAAGCATAATCTTTGGAAGATTATGTAATGACAACTTCGTGCTTAATCCATTAAGGTTGTCGCAGTAGACTCCTCAATTTCTTTTATGAATCAGAACTAAGAATTAGATTCTAAGTATGATAAGAAATGAAAGGATCTTCATAAATCTATCTTTAGATTTTAGAAGTACTAAATTGCAATAGTAAATCTCTTGGAGAGTTAATGGACTATTCCAAGGAGATAAAGTCCAAATTTGCAATAAGGCAAGTAGCGCAAGTCGCACCTTACTTCGATATTCTAGAAGGCCAAGGCTTGGCCAAAGGCTTCTGGAATATGAAAAGGGCAAAGGCAAAATCATTATAATCTTCTAGGAAGATAAATGACATATCCCAAAATGTATGCCTAAATTGTGCCAAACGGGATCGCGGAAGCGTGACTGCCGTTTGGACAAAGCAAACATGAAGGAATTGAAGACGAGCAAGGCTCTGACTTCAAATATGTTTGTCATATTATGTTCACTACTAGTATTAAATTAGATTTTAAATACTTAGTGTGGAACATAAAATATATGTATTGATGTTCAGAATCTGTTTTGAACAGGATACTGACTTCAATTGAGATTAATCTACGGATTGAAAACGAGACAAAAGTCGTTGTTTAACCATAGATACCTAAGTTTAGGAATTACCTTCGGGTGTGTACCTAAATTTGGAAACTGTTATAATGTAACTAGTTTGACTAGAGGCATTATCTCTATATCAGTGTTTGACCCACTGCGGGTGTACCTTTATATTCTAGAACACTAAAGTGTTTTATTATATAAAGAAGATATTGAGATAAAAACATTAGATGTGAATAACAGAATTTATATTTTGAATATAAATAAATCTCATATATATAACATGACAACAAATAGCTCAACTGATTTGATCAGATGAAACTTAAATGTGGCATTGTTGTCGGGGACACAATTAAGCAAGAATCGTATATCCACACTTTCGAAGAGTGGGTACTATGACTAATTTGATTCCATTCAAATAAAGTCTACGAATCTAGTTTATTGGGAAAAGTGCCTAAAACATTGTTTACTTAGTAAAAGTGCAATTGCCACCGATCTGTTAGCCCTAGTTCATAGTGAAGCAAGTAGGCCCATGTCTAGCTAGGCTAGATGTGGATATGAATATTTCGTGACCTTTACGGATGTGGCATCGCGTTATGGTTATGTGTTTCTTTGAAAAACAAATCGGGAACTTTTAAAGTTTTCGACACGAAAATAGACAAACAGATCGGCTATAGTATTATACGTCACGGTAAGACCGTAATGGAAAATACTTAAGCAATAAGTTTCTAATATACTTGAAAGAGTATAGTATTCTTTCAAATGAGGACTCCTCCCGGAACACGTCAGTTTGACGGTGTGTCCGAACAAGATAAACCGAATTTTGTTGGACATGATAAGGTTAATCATTAGTCGCTCTGAGCTACCATTTCCTTCAATGGATACGGATAAATAGTGCAAAAACGTATTTAGAATAAGGTTCCATAAATATCTGTTTGACAGATATCATATTAGATATGAACGGGAAAGAAACCGGGTTTCACATTCCTAAAAATTTGGGATGCTAGGCATATGTTTGGATGATACCAAACTAAAACCCAAATTGGATAAATGCCAATTGTAGGTTATCCTAGGGATACCATAAGTATAGTACTTATACATCTCACATGAGAACAATTTAATTATTGCTCGCAATGCGGTTTTCCTAAGAGGAATACCGATATGCAGTGGTAAGTGGAAGGATAGTAAAACTCGATGAAAATCGGAGTAATACTGTCCAAGGCACTAAATCTTAATGGAATATAAATAGTCCATCAAGGATGAAACTATTACCAGTAATCTTCGAATACACAAGAACCTCGTAAGTCGGAGAGAGTAAGAAAACAACCTGGGGTATTGGTTTTTGATCTCACCTCGTAAAGATGTTAATCTTTTGAGGTATACCAACTGACTACTTATGAGGAAGTGATACAAGGTATCGACTCCCTTATTATTACAAAGTGCCATGATATCCGAATTGGATTCCATGTATATCAACAAGTTTGGATACTAGTTGATGTACCGCAAGGCATTATGCCTATTGGTATTTATATGTCTTCTAGGAAGACATACATGGATGGCAACATACCAACGTATAAAGCTAGACTTTTAGCGAAAAGGTATCGTTATCAACATAGTGTTGATTACGATTCAACCTTTTACCTGTTGCCACGGTAAATCCATTTGGATAATGCTTGCTAAAGCAGCGTATTTCATTTATGAAATATGTCAGCTGAACGAGAAAATCGCTTTCCTGAAAAGGAAACCTTTTGGAGGATGTTTACGACATCCTGGCGGTTTTGTCGTATCTAAACTAGCAAACAAGGTTTGCGAGTTATTCGATCCATGTTTGGATTGTAGCAAACATAGGTTCTTGGAATTATCGTTTTGATGTAATCATAATGGTTTATGATTTAATTCAAAACAAAATGATTCTTGTGTATATAAGGAGGTTAGTGGGAGCGCACTGACAGTGGCTGTCCTATACAATAATGATAATATGTGTCATTTCTTGGAAATGATATTTCCATAAAAACAATCGGTGAAAGCTTGGCTTTCGATAAAACTCTCCTAGAAATCGTACATTGAAAAAATGTACGCGACCTGGTGTCTCATACGCTTTGAGCATATGGATTCACAAACAGGCCAATCCGAGTGATAGTCACTGGATTGAAGTTAAGAACATACTTAGTATCTTAGAGAACTAAGGATGCTGTCTTATACTATGGAGATGGAGAACTTGAAGTGACTGGGATCACTATAGCAAGTTTCCTAAACCGATAAAACGATTACAAGTCGCAAACGGTACTACAAAGTTTGAATAACGGAACAGTGAGCTGGAAATCATCCAAGAAAGATACTGTTACCTAATAAACAACAAATACGGGTAATTGATGCAGCTGAGGCGGCAATATAAGCCTTCTGGGTCAATAATAAATCTAATTAGATTAGATATACTTCTGTTAGAAGCTGAGCAAGGCTGCAGCGCAGGCTAAAGAATTAATGGTCTCATCAACGATCCAGATATATACTTCGATATTCATCTGATTCGTTCGGATCATACATCGTGGCGATGTGATGATCGAATAAATCGCATCAGATGATAATCATGCAAATCCGCTGACGAAAGCCTTTTCTCAGCAGTTTGAGCCAACCGTACATAGTTTAGGTGTAAGACACTCGAGTGACTGGCTATAGGCCAAGTGGGAGATTGTTGGATAATTATGACCCATAGCGTCACTATTTGTACAGATCATGGTGTTGTTGTACAATTAACTATGTGACAAAAGAGATTGCTCTCTTATCATTTGTGATTAGATCACCTAGATATATAAATGATATGAGGTCCCTATGATTTGTTCCTGGATTGAGAATGATATGAGACAGTATCAGTCCACGAAGGATAAATCATTAAATATCTCTAGTCAGAGTATTATCGAGATTGGACATCGATAAATACGTAAAAGACTAGTATTACACTTGTGCGCGTTGTGAGGGCCAACGGCATAGTTCTCATATATTTGGGTATAGGATACTCATGCAAGTGTAATATGAGGTTGTTTTTTACCAATGGTACGGGAAATAGCTTCGCTCTGGATAGACCCCCTCGGAATTCCATTGGTAGTATCACTATGTGTCTATGGAAGTCCAAATCAGGGTAGATGTATTTGGTCTTAACCTGAGACTTGCACCGCTAATACTTGCGACAATCAATATACTTTGGTTTCGGTCGTCCAGGGCTTTAACAGGTTCTGTGTACGCCTATGCTGGGTATATTGAGAATCGTAGTGTGTTGGGTGTGATGTCAAGACGTAAGTGTCACTCTAGTTATATGGAGATGATGGTCACGTAGGATACGGTACTAGTACTCTTAAGTACTGCAGTCATCGGGATAAAATGACAAGGTCATGTTTATCCGATTATAGAGACTAGTTACCAGACATCCGACATGTGCTTAGTACGGGGCAGACACAATTCCAGCCCCAGGCCTAGCACGTGATCATCTGATACTGGACAGAAATACGCAATACTACGTATACTACGCCTGATATAGATCCTTTATTACTGTAAGGATATTTCTGGATAATTGGGTAGGCATGGTGCTTTGCTAGAAGCCAACCTTGTATTGTAAATCGGTATAAACGTAGTACTTGGTACTTACGTGTTCGGACATTCCGACGACCGAATTTACTGCCAACATATCCGGGGATCTCATGGGTCGCTTCCCGAAGATTCACCGATGACGTATGACTCGCACTTTTAATTAATCTGGGATTAATTAGAAGAGAGAGAAAATTAATCTCGGATTAATTACGGAGATATTTTATCTGGGATAAAATATCAATTAAAGAGAGATAACGATTAATTTGGAATTAATCGGTAAATTAATGTATTTGATATAGTAAACGAAATTGGATTTTGATGCGAAATTGAAATTAGATTTTAATTCGGGCGAAGGAATTAATTTAGAATTAATTCGTTAGCGATGTGAATAGTGATTTCGCTAGGCGTAATCATTTAATTACGACGCAACGGAAAATTCGTTAATTTGGAATTAGCGAAACCGAGCCTGAGATTGTTTGCAAGTGCATTCGCATTTCGAATTCGAGCACGACACGCAAGTTAAATCAAGCATCAAATCGCTAGTCGCATCTAGCGTCACATCAAACGTCAAATCATGTCACTTTGAGTGATGTGACATTTGATTGATTGATGGTAGTTGTTGGAAAGCATTTAGCATTTGACTTTTGGAAAGCCAAAAATTGGTAAATCAATTAATTAATTTTGGAAATTGATTTGTGTATTAGATACACAAAATAGCCAACAACTCACACTTCACTCATTCTCTCCTTTTGCTCACATTTTGGAGCAACATTTCTCTCTCTCTCTCTCGCTCATTTGAGGGCTGTTTTCTTCTGGTTCTGTCGAGATTCTTGAAGAAAAAGGGAAGCAAAGTGCTTGGTTTTTATGGCAAAAATCAAGAGAGCTAGCACTCCGAGAGACATGCGAAGGTGATAGGGAAGTCCACCCATGAGCTGGGAATCGTTCGACGAAGCTTGGAGCTTGACGAAGGACCAAACCCGAGCCAAACCAGTGAGCTGCTCACTGCCACTGCCGAGCAGTCTATGGAGGTAGAATTTTAGTTTTGTTCATCTCCGCGTCGCTCAACCGATCGATGTAAGTATTCCGCAACTTCGTTGATTTGTATTCACATATATTTCATGCTTGTTTATGATCTTGGGACCTTAGCATACACCAACAGCCTCGCCCCAAACTGATACTGATGTGGGCCTCACCCCGAGACTCATCCCCAAAACTGATGCTGATGTGGGCTGGGATTCATTCCCAGATTCATTCCAAGACTTTGACGATGTGGGCCTCGACCCTGGGATTCATTCCTGGATTCATTCCAAGACTCTGACGATGTGGGCCTCGACCCTGGCATTCATTCCCGGATTCATTCCAAAACTATGCTGATGTGGGCCTCGACCTTGGGATTCATTCCCGGATTCTTTCCAAAACTCTGATGATGTGGGCCTCGACCCTGGGATTCATTCCAAAACTCTGACGATGTGGGCCTTGAACCTGGGATTCATTCCCCAAACTGCTGATAGTGTGGGCCTCGGCCCTGGGATTCATTCCCGAAACTGATGATAGTGTAGGCCTCGGCCCTGGGCATTCCCGAAACTGATGATGCTATGTTGCTGTTTCTGGTTGGCTTGCATTTGCTGCTTTCTCATTTTCTTTAAAACCTGCGAACAAAAACAAGACAAAGATTGCGTGTATATGCCGTGTATGCATGCATGCATGAATGTGTTTCCTCTCCCGATGGGTTAGGTCTTCCTTGGGCTCCTCGGTGTTTCTTGCCTACAAAAATCTTTAGTCGCTCCCTAGGCCTGTTTTATGTTTCCTTCTGCCAGTTCTTTTCTGGTGATTGTTTAGTCCTCTTCTGTCTCACGGCTCGAGTTCTCGGTACATCCCTTATTCACGGGGTGGTAGACTGGTCGCCCCCAGTCTTGATTTAGCTTTCCGCTCTTCCCTGCTTGTAATAGGTCAAGGTGAACCCCGTGATGTGGCATTCCATATCATCATACTATATCACATTCTACGAAATAGTCCCAATAGTTACACATATTATTGCCCTCACAGAATGCTCAGTAATGAAACCAGAGAACCTTCAAAACATTCAACGCAACTCAAATCCAAGTCTTTGAATAAATGATCTAAGCCAGATTCAAAGTGTGTGTGCAAATGTTCCTTTGCAGATTCATCCCCAGGTGAGCCAACTCCATGATTTCGTCAAAAAAATGGGATCGATAGGTCAAACCAACCTAGATGTCTCAATTATGCCTGCAGTTGCTTTTCTGTGCTCAATGTGGTATGATTTTCTTTCTCTTTTGTCTCTTTCTTTTTTCTTTTCATTTTAAACTTCTTTTTCTTTTTCTTTTCTTTTCTTTTTCTCTTCTTTTTTCTTCTTTTTTTTTTCTCAACACACCTACCCTTTAAGGTAGCATTTTTCCTCATGGTGGTCCTAATACTCGCCCATGGGTAGCTTCACGCTTATCGGTTATAGGTGGTTCAATTCTTTTCTTTAGAGACTTTTCTTTCATTTTCAACCATACCATACATCATAACATAAGCAAATCAAGATAGACATCTAAGCAAACAGTCATTCACCGACCTACAATTTCTTCAACTAGTCACCTTGCCAACTACTCAGGTTTTCACCGCTAAGAACCTATAGTGAAGTGCTTACGAGTCTAACATAGATCAATCACTCAAAGTATCAGATAAAAGCACATCAAGAGTTTATCGTTTCTAAGATTTCATCCTAAAGCAAACGATTTCATCATTGGACTTATGCCTAACTATTAAGGACTAAAAACAAACAAATTTTTTTTCATTTTCTTTTTTTTTCTTCTTTTTTTTTCTTCTTTTTTCTTTTCTTTTTTTTTTTTTTTTTTTTTTCTTTTTTTTTTCTCTTTTTTTTTCTTTTTTTTTTCGGGCCCACCATGGTTTTTCTATTCTTGCCGTAAAATTTTATGTTTCTCGGTTTCCTTTTCCCGATATCCATGTTTGATAAACTCTTTTTGACAAATCTTTTTTTTCTTCTGTAACCCAACAGATATCTATGATGGCTTTTAAGACATATGGGTTAACATGATGCATGTATGCATGAGATGCATGAGATGCATGGAATATATAAGTCGACCCATTATCATTTTAAAGCATTCAATCATACTATTGCGATAACATGGCTAAACAACTTCAAATGATAAGAGGCCCAAACATAAGATGGCCCATCGTCATTTTAGAAGCTTTTGGCCCAACTGTCAAATGACATGAACTCGTCCCAGTTTAAATGGCCCAACAGGTTCACATCTTTTGACAAAAGGTCCAACTGGATCCAAATGACAACGGTCCAAAACAAAAACATAAGAAATAATTTCTACTAGTTCTACGACTAAGGTTCACATGTGGGTTTACGGGAGTGCGGAAAAAGGCTCTCGCTGACGAAGGATTGCCCATAACTAGGACTCCATACTCAAGGGTTCGAGCGACCAAGTAAGCGCACCTTTTTTATACCTTACGGTATGTGCCAACGAGTTACGGTGTGTGACTAACTTTCAAGTGGATTTCCTATTATAGATTCCCCAGAGGGAGGGTGAAGTGAACTCTCTTAAATACCCAAGCCTCTTAGGCTCTTATCGCCTTGGTGACAGGAATAAACAACAAGTCCTCCAAATTAGTCCATCACAGTAAGCTTCGAGCAAATGATTATCTATGTGTCTTCACGGCTTTTCCTTATAGAAAGGTAGTGAATGATGGAAGACACCAAACCATTACAAAGCTTTAATAATGCCTTTGATTAAACCCCTTCAACCCACGATAGACACAGTTAACTAAAGCACAAATCACAATCACTACAAGACATTATTTCGGGGCCGATTCTCTATCCCCAGAGGAGTCTCCAGACTGTATGACACAGAAATCAGCGACGCTGTCCCGGTCTCGCGGCCTAGTTGGGAGTATGGAATAGCCCGCGGGGGAACTAAACCGGAGAAATAACATGGAGTCGCCACCCGGTGTGAACCGGGAAAATTTTGTTTAAGGCAGAACTCACCCCTCACAAGGGAAGAACTCAAACCGTAGGGTTCGGAATGGTCCCTTACTTATGCCACTTATAGTGATATGATTTGTGCAATAAACTAACCGAATCAATGAAACATGTATGCTCAAAGGTAACTTAGATCTAGTCCGCATTCATCAAAATAAATCCTATGACTAAGTTCTCATGCTTCAAAAATAAGTCATTATAAGGGCAATCATATAATATCACACAACGAGCATGTTGAATCATCGAACACAAAGAACAAATAAATAACTACTTAAACATAAACGTAAACTAAATTCCTAATGCGAAATTAAAAAAAACTAAATAATGCATAGAAAAATAACATAATCATACTTAAAAATAAACAATATACTAGACTAAATCATGCTTTAATAATAAATAATGTACTAGCAACCTAATCATGCTAAAATACATGGTTGGATGAAATGAAATACGCGTGTTTCTCAAGTGGTACGTGGCATTGTATCCTGAGTGCAAACCGCAATACCGTCCATTCGGATTCGGCTACGGAATTTACGTCCGGGTTTCCATCCGATATACCACAAAAGAGAACACGCATTCCGTTCATCCGGAATTCACATCATGCATCAACAAACGACTCTCATGCGATAATGTATTCAAATGAATAAAAAAAATGAAAGATAATAAATAAAGAATGTGCCCTCTGGTCTAACCTCTTTTGTCGTCTCTCGAAAGCGCGTTACACGGCCGTCAGAAGGGTTGATACTCCACAACTCTCCTGGTTCACTAATCCAACATTTTTCTCGCTGTTTTACTGTTTGGCTGCTGTTTTCACTCTGTTTGCTGCTGTTTGTGTTGTATTTTCTGGTCACTTTGTTTTGGTAATTATGGGACTGTTTTGTGGGTTATTTGGACTGGTTTGGGCTACAGGTTTTGGAAGGGTTTAGGGGGCCGTTTTTGTCACTGTTTTACGGTGATGTGGGACTGTTTTGGGCAGTTTTTAGATGCAGTTTTGGGTTAATTCAGGGACTTTTTTGGGCAGTGTTGAGTAGGGGCTAGTGCGTGGATTTGAGGACAGTGTTGATTTGTGAAGTTGAGGGTGGAGGCGTGAAGGAGGAGGCTTGTTACATGAGGGGGTAAAGATGTGTTAAAGGGGCAGATCTAGGGGACTGTTGGCGTGAAGGAGGGGCCTGTTACGTAGGTAATGTCGTGCAAAGTTAAGATGCTGGATTGATGGTTGTTATGCGTGAAGTTAAGGTGTGTTGAGGGGCTGTTGAAGGGGTTATTTGCGTGAAGGTTGATGGGCTGTTGAAGAGGTTATTTGCATGAAAATTGAGGGGCTGTTGAAGGGGTTATTTGCATGAAGGTTGAAGGGCTGTTGAAGGGGTTATTTACTTGAAGGTTGAGGGGCTGTTGAAGGGGTTATTGGTTGCTGCGAGAAGGGCTTGTTGAAGGTCAGTTGGTGCGTGAAGCTTGAAGGGAAGTTGCGTGAAGGGTTTGTGGTGAATGAAAGGCTTTTTGCATGAAGGGTTTGTGGTGAATGAAGGGCTTTTTACGGGGATATTGTTCATGGTAATGGAGGGTTTTATGGGTATTGTTTGGACGACAATGAAGGTGATTATGTGCGTGAATGGGCTAGGTTTAATGTGTCGGTGAAGGGTTCTTTTTATAGGCAAATGGATAAGGGATTTCCTTGTTTGAGAAGGAGAATTATTTGTGCATTAATGGGAGATATTTTTAATTAGTATGTGATAAGGAAAAATCTTTTAATTAGGAAGTGATTTGATTTATTCTTTTTTAGTTAGGGATATGATTTAGTTTAATTAGGCAAAGGATCCATGGGATTTCTTTAATTTAGGAAGTGGATTTGGCTTGATTTATGCATGTGTTTAATGTGATTTTTGTTAATTAGGAGGGTGTTGGGCGTGTGACTTAGGTCTCTTGGGCCTGTGGGCTTGGTCCATTTAGTGGGCTTGGTGTGTGTTTTGGTAGTGTGTGGGCTTGGTGTGTGTCTTTCGGGGTTTTAGGCTAAGGGTATGTTTTAAAATGAAGGTCCAACAAGAAAACCCGAAGCTAATCCAGAGAGTTAAGCCCAACAATGTGTCAATTCTTGACTATTCCCTTCCGACGTCCGTTTCCCACGGCTTCCACAATTAAAGAGGTAGTGTCTCCATGTGAGACTCATCATCGGGACTTATATGCAAAAATGCAGTGCCTACACTCATGTAGATATTAATCTTATTGAGGAAGATGTACCTACTACGTATGAGGAAGTGATACAAGGTATCGACTCCTTTTATGGCAAAGTGCTATGAAGTCCGAAATGGATTCCATGTATACGAACCATGTTTGGATACTGGTTGATACACCAGAAGGCGTTAAACCTATTGGTTGCAAATGGTCTTCAAGGAAGACAGACATGGATGGCAACATACAAATGTACGTTGCTAGGCTTGTACAGAAAGGGTATCGTCAACGACATAGTTTTGATTACGATGAAAATTTTTCACCTGTTGCCATGATTAAATCCATTCGGATAATGCTTGCTAATGCTGCATATTTTGATTATGAAATATGGCAACTAGACTCCAAAACAGCTTTCCTTAAGGAAAACCTTTTGGAGGATGTTTGTATGCAACATCCTGACGGTTTTGTCGTGCCAAAACATGCAAACAAGGCTTGCAAGTAAAATCGATCCATTTATGGATTGAAGCAAACATTGAATTCTTGGAACTATCATTTTGATGTAATCATAATGGTATATGATTTAATTCAAAACGAAGATGATTCTTGTGTATATAAGAGGGTTAGTGGGAGCGCACTGACATTCATTGTCCTTATGTTGATGATGTATTGCTTCTCGGAAATGACATACCCATGCTATTATCGGTGAAAGCTTGGCTTTCATAAAATTCTCCATGAAAAACCTGGGAGAAACAGGCTTTATTCTGGGAATAAAGATCTACTGGGATAGATCTAGAAAGGTGCTGACACTCTCCCAGAGTTCCTATGTTTTGATATGTACGCAACCTGATGTCTCATATGCTTTGAGCATATGCAGTCACAATCAGGCCCATCCAGGTGATGGTCACTGGATTAAGTAAAGAACATCATTGAGTATCTTAGATGAACTAAGGATGCTTTCTGAGAATATGGGGAAATGAGAACTTGAGGTGACAGGGTTCACCGCTGCAAGTTTCCAAACCGATAAAGACGACTGTAAGTCGCGATAAGGGTACATATTTAGTTTGAATAACGGAACAGTGAGCTGGAAATCTTCCAAGCAAGATATTGTTGCTGATTAAACAACAAGAGCGGAATATTGCTGCAGCTGAGGCAGCAAAAGAAGCATTTTGGATCTATAAATTCCTAATTGGATTAGGAGTAGTTTTGTTAGCAACTGAGCTGGGCTACAACACAGGCTAAGGAACCGCGGTCTCATCAATGATCAAAGTATGTACTTCAACTATTTCATCTTATTCGTCAGATCATACATCATAGCGATGTGATGATCGAATAAATCGCATCAGAGGATAACCTTGCAAATCCGATGACGAAATCTATTTCTCAGCAGAAGTTTGAACGACCCGAACATAGTTCAGGTGTTGGACACTTGAGTGATTGGCTATAGGGAAAGTGGGAGATTGTTGGACAATTATGACCCATAGCATCACTATTTGTACAGAACATGGTGTTGTTGTACAAATTAACTATGTGACAAAGGAAATTGCTCTTTTATCATTTGTAATTGGATTAGCTGGATATATAAATGATAAAAGTCCATATGATTAGTACCAGATTAATAAGATATGAGACAATATTAATCCACGAAGTTTAATCATTAAATATCCCTAGTCGTAGTATTATCGAGACTGGACATCGATAATGCGGAATAGGCTAGTATTACACTTGTGCGCGTTCTGGAAACCTAATGACATAGTTTTCATATATTTTTGTATTGGATACTTATGCAAGAGTAATAGGAAGTTCTGTTTACCGATGGTACGGAAACAACTTCGCTCTGGATAGACCCATCGGAATCCCATTGGTAGTATGACTATGTGTCTATGAGAATCCGAATCAGGGTAGGTGTATTTGGTCTTAACATGAGACTTGCATCACTAATACTTGCGACAATCAATACGCTTTGGTTTTGGTCGTCCGGAGCTTTAACAGGGTCTGTGTACGCCTCTTCTGGGTTTACTGAGAATCGTAGTGTATTGGGTGTGATGTCAAGATGGAAGTATCACTTCAATCATATGGAGATGATGATCACGCAGGGATACATAACTGGTACTCTATAGTGTTATAGCCATCAGGAAAGTATGACTAGGTCATGACTTTCCGATCATAAAGAGAATAGTTGCTAGTGATCTGATATATGATTCGTATGGGGCAGACAAAACTCCAGCCCCAAGCCTAGCATGTGACATCCGATATTGGATCGTAATACGCAATACTATGTATACTATCCCTGATATAGATTATATATTCCTTAAAAGATTATTTCTGGAGAATTGGGTAGGCACGGTGCTTTGTTAGAAGCCAACCATGTATTGCAAATTGGTAAGAACGTGGTACCCGGTACGCACGTATTCAGATAGTCCGATAACCGTATTTACTGCCAACATATCCAGGGATCTCTTGGGTTGCCTCCCAAAGATTTACCGATGACATTTGACTTGAACAGAATTAATTTGGGATTAATTATGAGAGAGAGAAAATTAATCTAATATTAATTACGGTAAGAATTTATCTGGGATAAAATTGGAATAGAAGAGAGAGAACGATTAATTTGGAATTAATCGACTAATAATATATTGGATATATAAATGAAATCGGATTTCAAAGCGGAATTAAAATTGAATTTTAATTCTGGCGAACGAATTAATTTAGAATTAATTCGCAAGCGACTTTTATAATAATTTTACTATACATTATTATTTAATTAAATTGGATTTAATTGCGTCGCAATGGAAAGTTCGTTTAATCGGATTAAACGAACCCGGGCCTGAGCGAATTATGTGTTGAATTAGCTGACTTAAATTTGGAATTTAAAAGTGGTGGGACCCACTTCACTTACATCATTTGTTGAAATAATGATGGAAGTTGTTGTTGGCAAATAAAGGCTTGAGCGAAAGGCTTGGATTGCTTGTAAAATACTCAAACCAATAACAACACTCAACCTTATTATATAAACTAGTCAAACTTTGGAAGTTGTCATGAGTTACTATTCACAGCACTCATTTTTCTCTTTCTTCCTCTTGAAGCCTGAGCTTCACGCTTCTCCCATGGAGTTTTATTGCAAAATTCTATTATGCTAGCACATTAATGAGTCAAACAAGGTGATAGGGAGACTCACCCAAGTGTTGGAAACACTCAAAGGGGGCTTGGAGCTTCTATTTTCAAAGAAAAGTTTTCAATTTCATCCATACCAATGTAAGTATTCTGCAACTTCCTTTGGTAAAATTCACACACGAATCACTCTTAGAGATCCTTGGCATGTTCTAGGAACACTAACAGTGGGGTTTTCAGATCATGCCCTACCGGATGTTAAGGTTTATAGAGAAAATATGTTAGACATATGTGATGTCCGATCTAGAATTCATCTTTGTAATTTCCCCAACTTTCAGAGGGTGTCCCTATAAGAGACTCATCAACTGGCTATGCATAAAAATACAGTGTCTACACCCATTCTAGTTGAGTTGGAAGGCAAGGTTTATTGGTCTATCAAGATTTTCAAGGTCTCAATGACACATGCATGTATGAACTTGATTAAGACCCTCTTTGTTATAAGCTATATAAGCTAGATATCTGATGAACACTTAAAAGTGCACATTTATTAAAAGAAAAATTAATCATTTTATACTTTTAGTTTCAACAAATCCCCTTAATTTAGCATATTTTTGAAATAATAATTAAATTTATGTTTTATATATTATTGTGATTTTTTTTTATGTAGGTGAAATAATACTTTGGATGCATAACTAAAAAATAGACGTGCCATTTGGATCTTGGAGGCCAGAAACTTTAAAGGACGTTCTAACAGTGTACAATTTTGGAAATGAAAACTTTGCATAATTTTCATATTTTGGTCAAAGTATTTTACTCCGATATCGGATTGAGGCGATTCTAATTCCAGATAAAAAAAGACTCAATATCTACAACTTTTCTGTTGAAAAGATTTTCTAGTTCTGAAATTTTCAAGTCCAAAATTGATAAAAAAAAAAAAAGTGTTATATGTAATCATTAAATAAGAAAAAAATTATTATAAATGGCCAATCCACCTTTCGGTGGATTGGGTGGATTGGCCCATCACTTTGATAATTTTCATTTTGCAAATACCAATTGTCAAAGAAATAGGTTGTTGAGTCGTCTATAAGTAGAGGGGTCTAACACCTTAGTAATGCATACTTTCTTTCAATTCTCTGGTAGAATTTGGGAGAGTGTGTCTTTTGTGTTTTATTTTTTAAAAAACTTTCTTGTAATTTCTTTTTTTAGTAAAAAAATTATGAGTGTTTTTATTCAAATCCTTAGTAGCTAATTTCATACTGCTGGTGTAATGGGTGAAGCTTTTAATATGAAAATTTAAATTAATCTTATTTATATTATAATATATAAATTATAATTTAACGATTAATATTTAATTTAAATCTGGATTAATTATTGACAAATTTTTTTACCGTCTATATGACTGGTTTTATTTATTTGACATAATTGAATACCTAACTGAACTTGTTATAGACAAAAGCTATCACCGCCTTTATGGCTAGCTTTATTTATTTTAGCATAATTAATTCTTGAATTAAAATAACTGGGTAATAATGACAATTTATATATTATAAAAAGTGAGATTTCTAAATTTGAATTACTAAAAGTGGATCATCTAACCCCAATATTTTATTTTATTGTTGCAGTCCAATTCAAAAATTTGTCAACCATTTCAAAGAAATCAGTATTTCTATTTTTACTAAAATTATTATTTTATCATATTAAATCTATTCCCTGTGGATCGACCACAGACTTACCGAGTTATTTTATTACTTCGACACTCTTATACTTGGGAGTAATGAACCATTTTGTGAGTGTGTTAAGTTTTTGGCACTGTTGCCTGGGAATATAATTGAGTAGATAGAATAATAATTTAACATCCTTTTTTTTTCCTTTTTTTTTTATTTTTTTTTATTTTGTATTTGTTTTGTTTTTATTTTCTATATCTCATTTTCTTAATCACTACCTTTGTATTTTTTTCTTTCACTTGTTTATTATTTTTTTTCTCTTTGTGAGTATTGCATTTGCATATTTAAATTTTAGCATATAGTTTGCATTTAAGTTGCATGAGACATTTGTCTCAATCATCTAGCGGTAGATTAAATAGAGAGTTTCCATCACCTTCATCTTCAGTCAAAATGGCTGAGAATCAAAATGAAAACCCACCTGCCCGCGTTGAAAATCCAGTTGATCCGGAAGAGAACGAGTCTCATCATGGCGATCTTAATCATCCTTGGACACTCAAAAAATTCATGAATCCCACTAGGACATGATCACTGTCTAGTATTGTTTTCCTTCAGATGTATCACATTTCAATTTTAAACTAGGTTTCATCCAACCTTTACCTACATTCCACGGTCTAGAATCGGAAAATCCTTATCAGCACTTAAGAGAATTTGAAGAGGTATGTAACACTTGCACAGACCAAAATTACAACATGAATATATTTTGACTGAAGTTTTTTCCTTTTTCTTTAAATGATAAAGCTAAAATTTGGCTGCAGAACCTTAGGTCATGATCCACCAGAACATGGGACAATTTGCAAGAGTAGTTTCTGAAAAAATTATTTCCCCCTCACTGTTGGACAATTATGACCCATAGCGTCACTATTTGTAGAGATCATGGTGTTGTTGTACAAATTAACATGTGACAAAGGAGATTGCACTCTTATCATTTGTGATTAGATCACCAAGTTATATAAATGATGAGAGGGTCTTGTGATTTGTTCCTGGATAGAGAATGATATGAGACAGTATCAGTCCACGAAGGATAAATCATTAAATATCCCTAGTCAGAGTATTATCGAGATTGGATATCGATAAATACGTAAGAGACTAGTATTACACTTGTGCGCGTTGTGAGGGCACAACGGCATAGTTCTCATATATTTGGGTGTAGGATACTCATGCAAGTGTAATAGGAGGTTGTGTTTTACCGATGGTACGGGAAACAGCTTTGCTCTGGATAGACCCCTGCAGAATCTCATTGGTAGTATGACTATGTGTCTATGGGAGTCTGCAATCAGGGTAGGTGTATTTGGTCTTAACCTGAGACTTGCAAACCTAATACTTGCGACAATCAATATACTTTGGTTGAGGTCGTCCAGGGCTTTAACAGGTTCTGTGTACGCCAATACTGGGTATATTGAGAATCATAGTGTATTGGGTGTGATGTTAAGACGAAAGTATCACTCCAGTCATATGGAGATGATGGTCACATAGGATACGGAACTCGTTCTCTTAAATGCTCGAGCTATCGGGATATTATGACTAGGTCATGTATATCCGATTATAGAGACTTGTTGCCAGACATCCGATATGTGCTTCGTACGGGGCAGACACAATTCCAGCCCCAGGCCTAGCACGTGAACATCCGATACTGGATCGACATACACAATACTACGGTATACTACGCTTGATATAGATCACATATTCCTATAAGGATATTTCTAGAGAATTGGGTAGGCATGACGCTTTGCTAGAGGCCAACCTTGTCTTGTAAATCAGTAGAAACGTAGTACTAGGTACTTACAAGTTCGGATAGTCCGACAACCGAATTTACTGCCAACATATCCGGGGATCTCATGGGTCGCTTCCCGAAGATTCACCGATGATGTATGACTCGCACTTTAATTAATCTGGGATTGATTTGATGAGAGAGAAAATTAATCTGGGATTAATTACGGAGATATTTTATTTGGGATAAAATATTAATTAAAGAGAGAGAACGATTAATTTGGAATTAATCGATAAAATAATATATTCGATATATTATACGAAATTGAATTTCGCGACGCGGAATTAAAATTAGATTTTAATTCGGCGAACGAATTAATTTAGAATTAATTCGTTAGCGACGTGAATAGTGATTTCGCTAGGCATAATCGTTTAATTACGTCGCGACGGAATATTCGTTAATTTGGAATTAGTGAACCCGAGCCCGGGATTATTTGCGAGCGCATTCGCATTTCGAATTCGAGTGCGGCACACAAGTCAAATCAAGCGTCAAATCGTTAGTCACATCAAGCGTCAAATCAAATGTCACTTTGAGTGATGTGACAAGTTGTCACTTGATTGAGTGATGTGAGTGATATGAGATGAAAGAAAACATTTAATGCTTATCTTTTGAAAATTGAAAAGTTGTAAATGGTTTTATTATTTTTTGGAAAATATATAACCAAATACACTTTTTCTTTTTCTCTCTCTCTCCCATTCACGATTTTACGTGAAACTCTTCTTCCCTCTCTTTTCCTCCCTCTCGGCTTTGAGCCACTTCTCTCTTCTCCATTTTTCTGGTTTGACCGAATGAGAAGAGAAGCTTGTGAGAGTGTTTTGTGGCAAAACAAGGTACTAGCACACACTTGGTCAATACAAAGGTGATAGGGCAGTGAACCTTTGAGCTTGGAAACCGATTTTGAAGCTTGAAGCTTGGAGCTTCCATGGAGTCATCAATGGCCGAATTCTTGGAGGAGTTTCACAGCCCAAACTGAGCAGTCCACGAGCTAGAAGAGCCACTGCCGAGCTTCTTGGAGGAGTTGTCTTCTTCTCGTCGCAAGATCCGGTCAATGTGAGTATATTCCGCACCTCCTTTGATGTGTATTCACTTGTTTCTTGCTTGATTTCATGATCTTGGGACCTAATCTAGAACCAACAATGGTATCTTGAGCTTAGATCAAACATGAAAATTTTAGGATTAAAATTGGGTACTCGATTTGGCATGAATTGGTTAATTGTTTGATTAAGTATGCTTGAATGAGGTTGAATTGATGTTGTGCATGATCAAGTTCAAGAAATTTGGTTGGATCAAATTTTCCCCAAAAGTTTAGGCTTGGGCGAAAATTTGATAGCCCTAATGTCTTGGTAATTTTATTTGTTTGATCATTGGATGACTTAAAACAATTAGGTAATGTTGATTTGTGGTTTAATTGGATTGAATTTTGAATTGGACAATTTTTCCCCAAATTGTGGCTTGGCTGAATTCTTTGAGAAATAAAATTCATGGTGATTTTTGTTTTTTGATTCATTGGATGAGTTGAATTAATTTGGGAAATGATGATTGTGGATTCATTTGGATTGAAACCGAATCGGATTGAAAAACCCCTAATTGCCGAGAATAAAGAAGCATGTATTGAGTTTGATTTTGATTGAATTGTGTTGGACACTATTTGATGTTAAAGTGCATGATTAAATAGGCTAATTGATGTTTTAGAAATGTTAATTGGATAATTAATTGTGTATTACACTTAGGTTAATTAATTGTGGAATTTGGAATTTTATAAGTTAATTAATTGGGCTTGAAATTGGATTTTGGCCTTATATGTTGTAATTGTGCTTTTGGGCTTGGTTGTACCAAGTTAGGTTTAGGCCAATTTGTTGGATCCAATTGGGCCCAAAACCGAATCCATAAAGTCCAATTATGACTTAATGGACCTTAATTATTTAATTGGGCCTAATGGGCCAAGATTGATTTCTGGGCTTATGGGGTAAATCCCGGATTGGACTTTGTTATATCGGTTTGACCCGAGTTGACCAAAAGTCCACACCTTAAAGAAATTAATTAAAAGCCCATTGAACTTTAATTAAATATACATTGGATGTTAATCGGGATTTGAGACCCGTTGCGATTAAATTTGGAATTAAAGTTGTAAAGGTTCGTTAATAAAGTGTAATATTTAATTTGGAATTAAATAGTGAATTAGTATTAAATACAAATTGAATTGGATTTAATTTTGTAGTCTAATTTAATTCAAGAATTTGTACTTTGAGTACTTATTCGCAAAACGAGTTTGACTCGAGCAAAATCAAATCGTTGTTTGAACATTGGATGATCACTAATTATCAGATTAATTAATTTGATTAGATTGATTGATAACATGCTTGTGTGAATACATGGTTGCGATGCATGAATAATGTGTATCGGATGGATATTAGATAGGTGGGGCAATTTTAGAAATTGTAATAAATTTGATTTATTAATTGGACCTGCGTGTCCAGCCTTATCACCTATATACTCTTTGTATTCTCTTCTCACATATTCCCCTTAATGTAAATGAGGTTTCTTTAGAAGTGTAGTGTAACGGGTAGAAGTAAATACATGTGCTAGCTGGAGAGAGAAAGGGAGAGATTTGATCTAGGATCAATGTAAAGTATCCATCCGTATATCATTATTATTTTTCATATGCGTTTTATTATGTGTTTAGAATGTATGTTTAAGGGTCTATGTTGATGAGACCTTAACAAAGATAATAAATTGGTTGCCAATTTGGACCCTCACAACATTGATAATAATGATAAGCGTTTTTCCTTCCATTGAGTGATTCTCACTCAAGATCCGAGACTGTCATTGGCTTGTTGGCCAAGTCAAGGCCTTTGTCCGTCGAGGATGTGTTTGAATCACGAAGGCTTTGTTCCATATCAGTGTCTTGTCCAAGTTGTGGTTTGTTTGCCAAAGTCAAGACCACTTCTTGTCCATCGACATTGATTACGAAGCTTTCCATGGTCAATGGGTCGCGCTTAACTGGGATCACTAAGTTTATTGTGCCAAAGCCAAGGCTTAGTTGATTCAGAGGAAAAAGGTTAGGTAATACATTGGATGTATTGGTATATATAAGATATATGTTTCGGACTTGGATGTCCCCTACCGGATCTAGGAACTAGATTGGATCCAATTAATCTTAGAGATCTACCTAGTTAATTATCATACAATTTGTTGGCCAAAGTCAAGATTGTGTGATATTTAACGGGATCCTAACCCACTAGGAAACACGGTTTCCCGAGTACTCGACAGAGGGTTAGAGGCTCGCCGAAAAATAGTGGGAGGCAAGAATTGAATTTGCAATATTCGTTTAATTACTTGCCATACGCGCTCATTCAAATTATTTCGTCGTTAAATTAAATGTTAGTTGGACTAATATTTAAATTGTTGTTTTTATAAACAGTTGGACTGTATTATAGTTGATTATATAATTGGATTATAGTAATCAATATATTTGAATTAATTAATTTCAATTTACAGTTGATTTTATAATTGATTATAGTAATCAATGTAATTGAGGTTAATTAATTTAAATTATATTTGATTGTATAGTTGGACTATAATAATCAATATAATACATAGTACCACAAATCGTTGATTAAATAGTTGGACTATTGAATCAAAATAAAAATAAAGATTAGTGTTTAAAACATAATCCTGGGTGAAAATGTATTTAAACGACTTCATGTTTCAAATTGGGAATAAATTTCAGGATGGTCCTGGAAACTAATAAGTTACTTTATTTGATAAATTAACGTATTAGGCCTAAGCCCGGAGTTAAGCAAATAATTGGAACATGATATTTGGAATATTCATGTAATGATAACTTTAGTGCTTAATCCATTATACTTGTCAAGTAGACTCCTTAATTTCTGAATCAGAACTAAAAATTAGATCCTTAAAGTATGATAATGAAATTGAAGGATTTTCATGGATCTATTTTAGATCTTTGAAATACTGAATTGCAATAAATAATTCTTGGAGAATTAATGACTATTCTCAAGGAGACAAAGTCAAACTTTGAAATTAGGCAAGTAGCGCAAGGCGCACCTTACTTCGATATTCTAGAAACCTGAGGCTTGGCCAAAGGCTACTGGAATGTTGAAAATGGCAAAGGCAAAATCATTATAATCTTCTAGGAAGATAAAAGGACATATCCCAAGAAGGAATTGAAGACGAGCAAGGCTCTGACTTCAAAAATATTTGTCAACATTATGTTCACTACTAGTATTAAAATTGGATTTTAAATACTTAGTGTGATACATAAATATGTATTGATGTTCAGAATCTGCTATGAGAAGGATAATGACATCATTTGAGATTTATCTGCGAATTGGAAACGGGATGAAAGTCGTTGTTTTAACCGTAGATACCTAAGTTTAGGAACTACGCTTAGGCATGTACTTAAATTAGGAAACTGTTATAATGTAACTAGTTTGACTAGAAACATTATCTCTATATCAGTGTATAATCTGTTGCGGATATACCTTTATATTCTAGAACACTAAAGTGTTTTATTATATAAAGATGATATTGAGATAAACACATTAGATGTGAATAACATAATTTATATTTTGAATATAAATAATATCTCAAAAATATAACATGACAAATAAATAGCTCAAACTGATTTGATCAGATTGAAACTTTTATGTGGCATTGTTGTCTGGGACACACTCAAACAAGACTCGTATATCCACACTTTGAAGAGTGGGTACTAGGACTGATTTGATTCTATTCAAATAAAGTTTACGAATCTAGTTTATTGGGCAAAGTGCCTAAAACATTATTTACTTGGTAAAAGTGCCAGTGCCACCGATCTATTAGCCCTAGTTCATAGTGAAACAAGTGGGCCCATGTCTAGCTAGGCTAGATGTGGATATGATTATTTCGTGACCTTTACGGATGTGGCATCGCGTATGGTTATGTGTTTATTTTGAAACAAAAATCGGAAACTTTTAAAGTTTCGACACGAAATAGACAAACAGATCGGCTAAAGTATTAAACCATCACGGTTTGACCATGATGAAAATACTTAACCAATAAGTTTCTCATATACTTGAAAGAGTATAATATTCTTTCAATGAGGACTCCTCCCGGAACACGTCAGTTTGACGGTGTGTCCGAAATGAGAGACCGAATTTCGTTGGACATGATAAGGTTAATCATGAGTCGCTCTGAGCTACCATTTCCTTCAACGGATATGCTAAACAGTGCAAAAATTATTTAGAATAAGGTTCCAAAAATATATGTTTGACAGATAACATATTGTTGGTTTCTATAATATGTCCCAAACAAAGATTAAGCATATGAAATACTATAAATGAATATATATTAAACTTTGAAGTATGGCGGAATCATACTTACAATGCTATGTTGATGAAGAAGAAACTTTGAATCTCCAAGCTACAAGTTTCGGCCAAGGGAGGAAGAGGTGGAAAGCTCCAAGCTTTGTGTATTCCAAGCTCTTTGATGGTTTCCCTATCACCTCTTTTGATCCTTCAATGTGCTAGCAAAAGGAGAAAGAAAATCAAATCTTCTTTTCCCTTCAATGGAGTTCACGGCAATGTGAAGAAATTTGAGAGAGAAAGAGTTTTGTGTAATTGATTTTGTTTTACCAAAAATCAATTTATATTTATGTCATAATATTTATTAAATAATAATAAACTTATGACACAAACCATGCAATGGCTTAGAGTGTCAAACACTCAAACTCCATGCAAAACCTTTGAGTGTAATGCACACTATCACCATGCAATCCCTTATAAATTAAATAATGCATATATGACAAGTGTCATGTGGGCCCCACACGTTTCCAAATGAAAGTGGGCCCACGTGCACTCACGCGTTCGGGTTCGATATTTCCGAAATACCGAGCTTACGTCGCGACGTTAATTAAACCGAATTTAAATAAATAATTGCGCCTGGCGAAATTATTATTTACGTCGCTAACGAATTAATTCTAAATTAACTCGTATGCCCGAATTAAAATCTAATTTTAATTTCGCGTCGAAATCGAATTTCGATTATTATATCGAATATAATAATTTTATCGATTAATTCCAAATAATCGTTCTCTCTCTAAATTAGGCACTTTATCCAAGATAAAGTTTCTCCGCAATTAATCCAAGATTAATTAAGTCCGAATCAAATATTATAGGTGAATCTTCAGGAAGCGACCCAAGAGATCTCCGGATATTTTGGTAGTAAATACGGTCGTTGGATAATCCGAACACGTACGTACCTTGTACTACGTTCTTACCGATTCACAAGACAAGTTTGGCTTCTAGCAAAGCGCCATGCCTACCCAATTCTCCAGAAATATTCTTATAGGAATATAAGATCTATATCAAGCGTAGTATACCGTAGTATTGCGTACATCGATCCAGTATCGGATGATCACATGTTAGGCCTGGGGCTGAAGATGTGTCTGCCCCGTACGAAACATATATCGGACATCCAGCAACCAGTCTCTTTAAATCGGACAATCCTGACCAGGTCATATTGTCCCGACGGTTGCAACCTTTTATAGAGTACTAGTTCTGTGTCCTGCGTGATCATCACCTCCATATGTCTGAAGTGATACTTCCATCTCGACATCACATCCAGTACACTACGATTCTCGATAAACCCAGAAGAGGTGTACACAGAACCGGTTAGGTCCCCAACCACCAAAACCAAAGTTTATCGATTGTCGCAAGTACTAGCGATGTAAGTCTCAGGTTAAGACCATATACACCTACCCTGATGCGGCCTCCCATAGACACGCAGACATACTACCAATGGGATTCCGCGGGGTCTATCCAGAGCGAAGCTGTTTTCCGTACCATCGGTAAAACACAACCTCCTATCGCACTTGCATAAGTATCCAATACTTAAATATATGAGAACTATGCCGTTGTGCCCTCACAACGTGCACAAGCGCAATACTAGTCTATTCCGCATTATCGATGTCCGATCTCGATAATACTCCGACTAGGGATATTTAATGATTAAACCTTTATGGATTGATACTGTCTCATATCATCTCAATCCGGTATTAATCATATGGACTTTCGCCATTTATATATCAAAGTAAATCATATTACAAAACGGAAAAAGGCAATTTCATTATCACATAGTTAATTTTGTACAATAATACAATATCATTTACAAACAGTGACGCTATGGGACATAATGTCTAACACATATTAGATATGAACGGGAAAGAAACCGGGTTTCACATTCCTGATAATTTGGGTATGCTAGGCATACATTTGGATGATACCAAACTAAAACCCAAATTGGATAAGTGCCAAATGTAGGTTATCCTAGGGATACCATAAGTATTGTACTTATACAACTCACGAGAGAACAATTAAATTGTTGCTCACCATGCGTTTTTCCTAAGAGGAATACCGATATGCAGTGGTAAGTGGGAGGATAGTAAAACTCGATGAAAACCGGAGCAATACTATTCCAGGCATCGAATCCTAATGGAACACAAATAGTTCATCAAAGATGAAACTATTCCAATAATCTTCGAATACACAAGAACCACATAGGTCGGAGAGAATCAGAAAACAACCTGGGGTATGGGTTTCTGATCTCACCTCATAAAGATGTCTATCTTATTGAGGTATACCAACTGACTACGTATGTGGAAGTGATACAAGGTATCGACTACCTATTATGGCAAAGTGTCATAATGTCCGATATGGATTCCATGTATATCAACTATGTTTGGATACTAGTTGACGTACCGTAAGGCATTATGCCTATTGGTACTAAATAAGTATTCAAGGAAGACATACATGGATGGCAACATACCATCGTATTAAGCTAGGCTTGTAGTGAAAAGGTAGAGTTATCAACATTGTGTTGATTGCGACGAAACCTTTTACGTGTTGCCATGGAAAATCTATTTGGATAATGCTTGCTAATGCTGCATGTTTCATTCATTTTGAGCCAACCGTACATAGTTCGGGTGTCAAGCACTCGAGTGACTAGCTATAGGCCAAGTGGGAGATTGTTGGACAATTATGACCCATAGCGTCACTATTTATACAAATCATGGTGTTGTTGTACAAATTAACTATGTGACAAAGGAGATTGCACTCTTATCATTTGTGATTAGATCACCAAGATATATAAATGATGAGAAATCCATGTGATTTGATCCTGGACAGAGAATGATATGAGACAGTATCAGTCCACGAAGGATAAATCATTAAATATCCCTAGACAGAGTATTATCGAGATTGGATATCGATAAATACGTAAGAGACTAGTATTACACTTGTGCGCGTTGTGAGGGCACAATGGCATAGTTCTCATATATTTGGGTGTAGGATACTCATGCAAGTGTAATAGGAGGTTGTGTTTTACCGATGGTACGGGAAACAGCTTTGCTCTGGATAGACCCCTGCGGAATCTCATTGGTAGTATGACTATGTGTCTATGGGAGTCTGCAATCAGGGTAGGTGTATTTGGTCTTAACCTGAGACTTGCACCGCTAATACTTGCGACAATCAATATACTTTGGTTGAGGTCGTCCAGGGCTTTAACAGGTCATATGTACGCCAATACTAGGTATATTGAGAATCGTAGTGTGTTGGGTGTGATGTTAAGACGGAAGTATCACTCCAGTCATATGGAGATGATGGTCACATAGGATATGGAACTCGTTCTCTTAAATACTCGAGCTATCGGGATATTATGACTAGGTCATGTATATCCGATTATAGAGACTAGTTGCCAGACATCCGATATGTGCTTCGTACGGGGCATACATAATTCCAGCCCCAGGCCTAGCACGTGAACATCCGATACTGGATCGACATACATAATACTACGGTATACTACGCTTGATATAGATCACATATTCCTATAAGGATATTTCTAGAGAATTGGGTAGGCATGTCACTTTGCTAGAGGCCAACCTTCTCTTTTAAATCGGTACAAACGTAGTACTAGGTACTTACGTGTTCGGATAGTCTGACGACCGAATTTACTGCCAACATATCCGGGGATCTCATGGGTCGCTTCCCGAAGATTCACCGATGACGTATGACTCACACTTTAATTAATCTGGGATTAATTTGATGAGAGAGAAAATTAATATGGGATTAATTACGAAGATAATTTATCTGGGATAAAATATTAATTAAAGAGAGAGAACGATTAATTTGGAATTAATCGATAACATAATATATTCGACATATTATACGAAATTGGATTTCGACGCGGAATTAAAATTAGATTTTAATTCGGGCGAACGAATTAATTTAGAATTAATTCATTAGCGATGTGGATAGTGATTTCGCTAGGTGTAATCGTTTAATTATGTCGCGACGAAAAATTCGTTAATTTGGAATTAGTGAACCCAAGCCCGGGATTATTTGCTAGCGCATTCGCATTTCGAATTCGAGTACGGCACGCAAGTCAAATCAAACGTCAAATCATTAGTCACATCAAGCGTCAAATCAAATGTCACTTTGAGTGATGTGACAAGTTGTCACTTGATTGAGTGATGTGAGTGATGTGAGATGAAAGAAAGCATTTAATGCTTATCTTTTGAAAATTGAAAAGTGGTAAATGTTTTTATTATTTTTTGGAAAATATATAAACCAAATACACTTTTTTCTTTTTCTCTCTCTCCCTTTCACGGTTTTACGTGAAACCCTTTTTCCCTCTCTTTTCTCTCCCTCTCGGCTTTGAGCCACTTCTCTCTTCTCCATTTTTCTGGTTCGACCGTATGAGAAAGAGAAGCCTGTGAGAGTGTTTTGTGGCAAAACAAAGGTGCTAGCACACACTTGGGTCAATACAAATGTGATAAGGCAGTGAACCTTTGAGCTTGGAAACTGATTTTGAAGCTTGAAGCTTGGAGCTTCCAAGGAGTCATCAATGGCCGAATTCTTGGAGGATTTTCACAGCCCAAACCGAGCAGTCCACGAACTAGAAGAGCCACTGCCGAGCTTCTTGGAGGAGTTGTCTTCTTCGCGTCGCAAGGTCCAGTCAATGTGAGTATATTCTGTACCTCATTTGATGTGTATTCACTTGTTTCTTGCTTGATTTCATGATCTTGGGACCTAATCTAGAAACCAACACTCACAGGACAAACTTCTTTAAAAGGAGAATCACAACTTTCATAGAAGAGTTGGGAGAAACACTTTACAAATATTGGGAGAGATTTAAAGAAATATTTAATGTTTGTCCAGATCACGGGTTTGAAACATGGAAGCTAGTTTCCAACTTCTACGAAGGTTTAACACCCAAGGTAGACAAGTAGTGGAAATGATGTGTAATGGTGAGTTTAGGGACCAAAATCCCAAAGATGCACTAGATTACCTAGAACACATAGCAGAGAATGCATAACAATAGGACACAGTTTGCATTTTGAGTCATCTATAAAACCACAGCCATCAGGTAGAGGTATGTTTAATCTTAGGGAAGACCATGATATTTTTGCTAAGTATGCATCTCTAGCTAAGAAAGTTGAGGCATTAGAAATGAGGAAGAGTGATCATGTCAAGTAAGTTCAAGAAGTCACGTGTCATATATGTAATTCAAATGAACATGTCACGCAAGTTTGCCCAACTTTTCCAGCCCTACATGAATGTCTCCATGACCAAATCAGTTCCATAAAAACCTTCAAGAGACCAAATTCAAACCCATACTCCTAAACTTACAATTATGGTTGGAGAAACCATCCAAACTTTAATTAGAGGAATGATAAAAAAGCACAAATATCGTAACAACCTCCTCAGGTACACCAGAATTTCCAAAATTCTAGAAGTATGCACCATATGTCCCACCACCTAGGAAAACCCTTGAGGATACATTGCATGCATTCATTGAGAAACAAGAAATCATAAATAACCAAAATGTACAAACATTGATTGATTTGAAAGATATTTTCTCCAAAATCACATATGTATTGACCATTAATGAGAAAGGAAAGTTTCCTTCACATCCACAACTAAACCCCAAGAGTCATCAAAACCCTCACGAGGGTAGTTCTGGTAGTCAACACTTAGACCAAGTCAAATATATTATTACTCTTCGCAGTGGTAATGTCATTTACAGACCTATTCTTGAACCTCGCGAAGCTGAAAATAAATTAGATTTATAGGGTAATGAAGGGGATGATGAACCATTACCTATCGTTGATAATAATAATTTTTCTCATGCACCTCAATTTCCTCAAACATTAAAAATAAAGAAATTGAACCATTCCCCAGAGATATATGAAATATTCAAATAGGTAAAGGTCAGTATTCATTTGTTAGATGCCATCCAACTGATACCATCTTATGCCAAATTTATGAAACAACTGTGCATTGTTAAAAGAAAACATCAGGTAAGAAAGAAAGTTTTTCTAGCTGAACCGGTAAGTTCCATTCTCTTTAATAATAATGCACTAAAATACAATGACCCCGGTTGTCCAACTATTTCATGTATTATTGGAAGTCAAAAAATTGAACATGCTTACAGTGTGGATTTTATTGGCCCACCATTTTTAAAGATACACATGCTTTCTGCAAAATTTATGAAAATTATCAAAAGTTGGGATACATTTCAAAAAGAAACATGATTATTTTAAATCCCATCATTGTCATCGAAATCTTTGACTGTTGGGGAATAGATTTCATAGGTCCATTTCCACCGTGATTTAGATTTTTATATATTTTAATTGTAGTTGATTATGTTTCAAAATGGGTTGAGCTGATTAATTGCCAAAATATGAACACGAAACTGTGATTAAATTTTTAAAAGAAAATATTTTATGTTGATTTGGAATCTCTCAGGCCATTATAAGTGATGAAAGTAAACACTTTTGTAACAAGCCTTTTGAGTCCTTAATGAAAAAGTATGGAATTACACATAAAGTTTCTACCTTCTATCACCCTTAGACAAATGGTCAAGTTGAACTAGCAAATTTGGAAATCAAACAACTTTTGGAAAAAAACGGTCAACCCAAATCGCAAAGATTGCTCTCTTCGACTGAAAGATGCACTTTGAGCATCCGAACAACTTTCAAAACATCTTTGGGAATGTCTCCCTATCATCCAATTTATGAAAAACCTTGTCATTTGACTGTAGAACTTGAGCATAAGCCTTATTGGGCTATTAAATCATTCAATTCAAACATTGAAAATGCCAGTCATGAAAGTAAACTATAATTAAATGAAATTAAAGAGTTAATGAATGATTCATATGAGAATGCGAAAATTCTTAAAGCTGAAACTAAGGCCCTTCATGATAGTTGAATTTTAGGAAAAACATTTGAAATTTGTCAAAAAGTTTTGCTTTAAAATTCCCGTCTTCATTTATTTCCTGAAAAATTAAAATCCAAATGGAGTGGCCTATTTATTTTGAAGCACGTTTACCCATATGGAGCTATTGACATTGAGAATCCTAGGGATAATGATGTATTTAAAGTTAATGGACAGTGTCTGAAACCATTTTTGTAGTGTCCAATTTTCAAGAATCTCTTTTCCTTTCAAACCCAGTGTATTGCGATTGATGTATTTTCTTTTCTTTTCTTTTATATTTGTCTAATTTCCATTTTTCTCGAGTTTTGCAGCATTTTTTTTTTTACTTTTACATTTTTGTTAGAATCTTACACCCCGGTTAAACAGTGGATAATGATACTCTATGACTCTAAGTAAGTTCTTTTGATTTCCTAAAATTACTGATACCCCAAAATCAAGGCATTGAAGAAACTCTTTCAAACTCCAAAATCATTTTCCTTCTCTCCCCCAAAATGCTCTGATGAAAATTTACAAAGCACGCACCGAAACAATGAGGCTTCTTATGACCCATGGTATTCCTAGTGATATCCGTTGGGTAATTAAAGCAAAGGTTCGCTTGGCAGGTGAGTCACATGACTTTTTCATTTCTTAGATGCTTAGTTTAGGACAAAACACCTATGGTAAAAAATGAAGATCTAAACATTTAGGTATTTGTTATAAATTTTAATATCGGTGAACCTGACGACTTGTACGGTACCAAAGCTTGAAGACTATTATAATTCGAAGGAATAATACTTGATATAAATCATGTTCAAGCAAGTACATGCTCATAAAATGGCATTTGGGACATTCGGAAGATTCCTTTAAATTTTGACGCGGAAATTAATTTCTGTTCCACCTCGAACATACTTTAGTAATCGGACCATATCATTTTCATAAGATCTCCAATTTTTATGAGTTGTATATCGCCGAAAAGCTAGGACCGAGCGCTAAAATTTGCACGTTGAATGGTTTTCCAAATTCAAACCACAAATAGGTCAAAAATCTCAAATTACGTGAATGTTATAGTAATTTCAGGATTAGTCTAGAAAAAGAATGAGGTGGCACAACCATAACCACCCAAATCCATCACCAAAGTCAGCCACCATATTCTATAAATAGGGAACTATTCCCTCATCTCTAAAATGGCCAAATAACGTGAGAGGGGAGAAGAAAAAAATAGAAAGATAAAGACATATTTTTCACCAAAGTTAAAGAAAGAGCAAAGGCAAACCAACCCCCCAACAAGCTAAAGGAGGAATATCAAGTTTGGATGATTTGAAGGATGAAGTAAATCAAGTGAGTGAGGTAAAGAAATCTTGACCCAAGTTTTGGAAGTGTTGATTTTTAATGAGTTGATGTTTAAGTTATGTTATATGGTTGTATTGATGTTATTTATGTGGTTAATTTGATTAAGAAATTAATAATTTGAGGAATTCCCAAATTAAGAAAATCCTAAGTAATAAGCTTAGTTGAGGTTATTGAGGTTAGATGTTATGATGATGAATTGAATTTTTGAAGATTGAGTTATATGTATTGTTGTAAGTTGGAAATGGAATTGAGAAGTTGATGTTAGACCCTGTTTTTGCGCCAGTGTCACAAAGCAAGAGACTCTGAGTCACGACGTGTACTGAAGAGTTGCTATGTGATTTTGTTTATCGAGCGCGTGTCACGATGCCAACGAGTTTGTATCGCAACACAGATTCAAAAATATTCACTACCCAGTTCTGGTTTATGCGTGTCGCGATGCCAAGGTTCTTACGTCGCAACGCGAGGTTAATTATCAAAATCAATTTAGTCATTACAAATTCATCCTAGAATGTTACAGATAATTCCATGAGTCTCGTATCAGCTGGTACACATGCATTATATCATGCCACAAGAATAATACGTCATATAGTGATAATAATCTCGAATGCATATCCTATGATTTAAATTCTGACCAAGTTCCTCAACTATAAATGATATGTCGGAAACGCAATATTCTTCGATGAAAGGAAATAGTGACGGCCATACTCCAAAACTGTGAGTTGAACTCTTTTCTTGATTTTCTTTTTTTTAAATGTTTTAATGTAAGACTTTCATTTAAAAGCATATAGGGCATTAGCGAAAATCTGATTTCAATTACTTTACGTTTAATGATCTTTTGGAAAGAGATATTTTCAAAGCATATGTTTTATGTTTTCGAGGCATAGGGAAAAACCCACCTCAGTATATAAATTGTTACAGACATGGAATTGACGGATGACATGTGCACATATAGAGGACTGGGGGGACAGTGATATGTAACGCCCTCAGATCCTAGTTCAGAACTAGGGATGACATATGCCTCTAGATCCTAGTTTCAAAGCTTGGAGGGTAGCATAGTTTCGCACCCCCAGATCTAGTTCAATGGCTTGGGGATGGTGATACGTAACGCCCTAAGACCACTAGTTTCAGGGACATAAGTGTCATGCTTTGTGGGAAGATGATATGTAACGCCCCAATGTCATGGATTTGCATTCCTGGCTCTAGTTAGGCGTATGGGGGGACAACGATATGTAACGCCCCTATATGTTAGGTTTTCATATACATATACCAGTTTTCAGAAACAGTTTTTAAAGATCATTTTTTAGAAATAGTTTTCAGAAACATATATTTGAGAAGTAGTTTTTAGAACATATCTTTCAGATACAGGTTTTCAGAACCAGATTTTCAAAAGTAGATTTTAGAAAGGTTAACTAGAAAGAAAGAAACTTGTTTTCAATTAATGAAAGAGATTTCAGAAAACATAAGTTTGAGACAAGTTGGATTTTTTAACCATATAATTTCAAAAGTATTTTAGTACAGATTTGTAAAATTGTCCACTCACTTAGATCGTTCAAATGATCTAACTCCCCTCACTCTCAATTTCTTTGTTCTGCAGGTATGCCTGGAGGATGAGCTCGAGAGGATGGATACTGATGGCAGTCACTGGAAGGTTTGGTCAACCAAGTCAAATTAGAGTTAGAGTTCAGTCAATCAGATTCAAGGAATGTCATATGTCATATAGTAAAGATTGCATATATAATGCATTATATGTGTTCATTGTCAGAGTTATAATGTATTCTATAATTGAGTATTTAATATATAAACTGATATGCATTTTATGTGGATGTAATTGGGCATTGGTTCCATTTATGAACTTATATATGAAATGTGATTAGCAGTTGTCAGAGAGAGAGAGAGAGGCTCATGGGGACAGGTCGGCCTATTCCATGCCGGTAGTATCTCTAAATCGAGGATGTTACAAAGATGGTATCAAATCATGGTCTAGAGAGTTAGTGACTGGAGTGGGTAGAGTGTCAGGGGTCTTGTATACATAGTATGTCTAGGATACTAGTATGCGGGGCATTATCTCTCCAGTATCCGATCCTCGAGTATCTCCTCAAGCCATATAGATAGGTTAGTAAGCTTTCCCTAGACTATTCGAATAGTATTCTTTATGGAAACAACTATACTCGAGATCCAAGTTGAAAATTCCCTTGTAGTTATCCCGGCTTATCACTAGAAGTATAGACAAGCTATGAGATAAAGGAATGGAAAGATAAATCTATAAGAAAATTAAAAGAGAACGTACAGATGCTTAAAGTAACTAGATAGTAGTAAGAATCAGAGATACAGAGTTAGATATTAAAAGATAACACCAGAATTTGTAGTAAAGGAGAATATAGCGAGCCTAAGCAAGACTAAAAAAAAATAACGAGTAGACTCAAGTAAAGTTCCTTCTCTCCCAATAAGATTCCCTTTCTACTCAGAAATTTTTCCAAGCAGACCCTATAGTCCTTGAATACCTCATATAGGCAGCGAGTTCCCCGAATAACGAAGAGTAGCCATAGGGCAAAAGAATTAAGAAATCAGGATCAGTGGTGGAAGTTTCCAATAGTTATGAGATGCCAAAAATGATATAGAGATTTTAGATCCTCAAGCCCAGACCCGTAAGCAAACAAATGAAGATCGTAAGGAAAGATGATTAATTACCTTATTCCAAGAAACCCAACATAGATGCGATCCTAAGTTACCTAGATTCTCATTCCTCATTGGTGCCAGTAAAAGAAGCGGCCATGACAGAGTCTATCTCATACCTACCTTACATGAGTAATAGACTATGTCAGGACATGAAGTATTAGAACAAGAACGTCGATACCTATTGAGATATAAATTCTTGCCCCACTTTATACCACCATAGATAAAGATAACCATAAGAAAATTTCGATAAAAATTTAACCTAAGTCAGAACCATAAAATACTAAATGATAGACTACCCAGGAAAGAACTAAGAAGGATTTAAGAGATAGAAAAGAAAGAACTTGACCCAAGTTAAGAAGTGATAAGTATTATTACCTGTGAGAAACCCATAGATCAGACAAATACCAGCAGGAGCCCACGTGAGCTCAAAAGAATAGATTATGAGATGAGAAACACTTAGAACTTAACCAAACTGTACCAGTACAGACAGAAAGATCAGATGGTAAAGTTGCAACTCATAATTATAATAGAAAGCAAAGATCTAGGAAGTAGCCAGAAGAATGAATCCCTATTAGACTCAGTAGCATGACTTAGTGCCAAGAGGTAGAATATGAAAACAATAAAAAGGAAATAGAAAATAAATAATACATATTATGGTATTAATATATGGAGTTTCCAATGAAGTACAGACTTAATAGATCCAAGAAAACAAGATAAGGAGGGAAGTCAAGTAACATAGTAAAATTTAGAAAGGCAGAATAACAGTGGGATTACGGTAGGAGTTTGAGAGAACATGAGCGTTATGGAGATTCTTAGTAAGAGGTAGTATGGTTAATAGCTAGAGGTAAATTATGAGTAGAGCTGAAACAGATAATTCACATGGCTTTAGCAGACGCACCTTAGTCTGGGAGCTAACACCGAGTATGCAGATAAGAGAGTCCTAAGCTCATTGATAAGAAGCACATGCAATCACAATCCGGGTAATTAGTGAGAACACTACAACTAGAATGCTCCAGGACAAGCCCCACCCTCCCAACCTGTTAGGGTTGGTGCTCGGAGTGCCAATCCGGATCATAATTATGTTCGATTCATGAATATGAACAATTCTTTTTTCCATAATATTACTTATTTAATGGTAGCACCTCTTGTGTTTTATATACATATTCGATCTAATTACAATTAGATATCTAATTATGATTAGATTGAAACTAAATCTGATTTAATGATACACGTATATTAGACAAAGACCGTAGGATTTATAACGTAGTGCGCAGTTACAACGTAGTTTGTAATTGACATTAGGAAGCGTCACTATAAGTTGTATATCCTTAAATAAAGTTCATGGTCAAGATTTACTAACACGGGTCGGTTGGTAAAATCTGCTGAGACAAGTACATGTTGTATATCGTGACTTGGTCCGATGGTTTATCCCAATGAACCATGTGTCTCAGGAGACTCGTATAGATATGTAAGTGTTTATTTGATAAATATTGAACGACTCACTGAAGATTTCGTAATATATGGTACACCAACGTCAATAGGAATCTTCTCGAGTTGAGCGAGCATAATGGTCCTTCGACTTGAGATACCACAGTGGATATATGAGTTATCCTCCACACTTTGATGGTAGTCACTTCATCGATCTATTTAGATCAGACCTCCGCATGTTCGTTGGGTGTGGACTAATGCTAATGATATCCAGTGCGTATCAAGATAGAATATGTCAAACCTGTGTACAGGGCATATGTATTCTACACGTGTTTGTGATCTAGTAATTCCATGGTCGTGGTATAACATCGGACGCAAGTTCCGAGTGTTATTTAGAGATCGTAAATTTGAAAGTCGACTATATTATACTATAAGGATTTGATGTTCTTATCTATATCCCAGGTATAATATGGATAGCCTGTGACGGAGGGATTATACGTATGTAATGACCTCGACTTGCATAGTTTAGATAGATTATTCGTGGTCGTCATAATTCATAAGTGGGTGAATTATGGACACGAAATTGGATTTCGTGACGGATAAACCAAAACTTAGAGAGTCCCACAATATGAAGTGTACTCGTTAAGAACTTGGGCAACGCCTTATGAATAATACAGATTATTCATAATACTTCACACAGATTAAATGAGTTCATTCGAATCGTTTAAGCGGTTAAACGAAAACATATGTTTTAGGGAATTTTGGTCAATTAATAATAATTTGTATTTGTATTTGATACATATTAATTAATTGTCAAATGAGACTTTGACACATGCCATTAATATATGTATTTTTTATTTAATGTAAATAAAATACATATATAATAATAATTAATTAATTAATTATTTAGATTTTAAATGTAAAATATTTGAATAATTAAATGATATTCTTTTTCATAATGTTATGAAAAATATTTAATTATTATTGGTTACATGTGGCATATTTTAATTAAGCTTAATGTGGGTGAATTTGATTTGCTAACATAAAGCTTGATTTATTTAATTGTATTAAATTGGTAAATTGACAAAATTGCCCATCATAAGTCGGCAATGGGACTTTTTTAAAGTTAAAAATTTTTCTTTTCCCTTAAAAGAAAGCAATGGCCGAATACCTCTATAAGAAAAGCTCTCAAAAACTTTCTTAAAAAGTCAAGGAAGAAAGTGAAGAAAATCAAGAAAATGTTAAGGAAAGTTGAAGATTAAGAGGTAATCTTTAATATTCTTAAGTTTAGAAAATTAGTTTCTTTTTCTTGAGTTACTATAATAGTTCTAGGGTTCATTACTTCTTAGAAATTGGGCCTTTTTGATTTAGAGGATGGATTTGGAGGCTTATTGCATGTGTGAAGTTGAATTGAATGATATTATTGTAATATTTGTTCAATTTGATCATTTGATGATATATTTCCATTCTAGATTGTTATAACCACTCTTTTAATGCCTATAATTGTTCTTGGGTGGTTCATTGGTGGTGGCTTGGATTGGTGTTGTGATTAATTTGATTATTGTTAAGAAAATTATATTAAAGCATGAAAAATTGATATTTTTACTTTCTGGATTAGATTTGGAAAAAATGTTTTTATAGTGATGAAAATTATGTCATATAAATATATTGGATGTGTTTTGGGTGTTGGAACAATTGCCAGAAACTGTTTCGGAGTTGAAATGTGCGAAAATGGAAAAAAACGACGTTACCGGGTGACTTTTGAGCCAACCATGTGACGGCTGCCCAAACAGTGAATTGGTCACTATTCGGGCAACCCATGAACTGCCCTAGTACTATGGGGGCTGACCTGGGCATCCCTCATGTGCATTGGGTAGTCGGTTCGGTTAAAAACGCATTTTATGCCATTTTGCGGAAAAATATTTTCGTAAAGGTTTCGTGATGTTTCTGAACTATTTATGTCATTATTTGATATCGAATAAATATGTTCAAGTGAAATATGAATGAATTATTCATATTGGATATTGAATAATTTATTCAGTAATTTAAAAAGTTTCAAAATTACGATTTCACCCGAACCACGAGCTTCTGCTGCGCCCGCGCCAAAACCCCAACACAGCCCTCATTAGATAACGGCAACAAAGATGGACCTTGATGTTCGCCTCGAGATATTCCTAGAATCAAGTGTATGTTTGGTGAAGGAGATCGAAACATAAAGCCTTTGAATACAGTACAAGAATAGAATGGAAGAGGAAAATAGCCCTAAGGAAAATAGATTTAAAAGAAAAGTTTTTTAGATGAAGCGGTGAAGAGATAAAGTACTAGTTTAGTAGTGACGAGGATGTAAAAGAATAGCGTTAGACATGGCTAGAGATGTGTAGGGATGATATATTTTCTGGTAAGGAAATAGACATAGATCACGAAACTCCCAAGTATAGAATCAGATCAGAAGAGAAGTCAAGAATGTCAATAAATTAAAGGTTTAGAAGATGAACTGTCGAGGTTCGATGACAATAGGAGATAATATTGTGTAAGTAATGACAGAAGGGCATAACAATAAGATTTCTCCGTAATAGAATGAAACTAAAGTTATATTACATCTTTGTACATGTAATCAAAGTGAAGTAACCAGCTATAGTTAAGTCAACCAGACAGTCACAGGTATGGGTGGTTTTGTACATGTGTAGTATAGTATGAAAACAGAAAGATAAGATATTATAATATTACATTTAGTACAGTGAGGGAGTTATCAATCTATAATTTACGCAAATGGTTATTGGATAAAGATGAAATTTACAAGTTTGTGAGTATCTGAATAACGACACTCGATAGAATAAAACTATGGAAGCATTAAAAAGTGAGGGAAATACCCTAGCATATCACCAAATATAGAGAACAAGTTAGTGAAGAACACCGTAATCGAACTTATGGTAGCAACATAAGTAAAGTATAGACAGAGTATGAACTAGCACCAAATCGTTAGTAATAACATTAAGAAATGGATACAGTTTAAGCAAAAGTATGCATATAATTAAGCTCAGCTTAAGAACCTCGTTTAAGTCATTTGCCAAATGAGGAAGATTCCAAAGGAGTTACCTGGAATTAACCTTCTTAATACAAACCATTCAGTAGATAACACTAGTTAGCAAGAGATATAATAAAAATTTGACATTGTATTATGACGTCCTAAGCCCCACAGATAGTTAGTGATGCGAGAACTTGAAATAACAGAACCCTTAAGCAGTTGAAGTTTAGTGAGAAAATAGAAAGTTGAATAGTCAAGTTATGAAGATGAATACTGGTTGTGATGTGTAAGCAGCGCTAAGGGAATATACAAGAGATTATTCTTTTATATACTAGTGTCAGGGTGGAACTAGTTCATGCAAAAGGCTTAACCATGAAAGAACACTAGTATTTCTAGAAAAGTTCGAAAGTACCTGTTAGGAAGAACCAAATGGAGACAAGTAAAGTTGTTCATAGCTAGAAATTGAAGAATGAGATTTATTTAAAGCATAATAATAGTTGTAGTTTGATAGTAGTATTAAGTATCCAGTAGAACAAACAAGGAATTGTCACTCAATCAAAAATTCAAGAGATATGATGCATGAAACATATATTATGATAAGAAGTAGAGTAATGCATACTTATGAGCTTTAGAAATAGAGTAAAGTATCAGTCCATTGAGATAGAAATAGAGTACCTTCTAGGTTACGATACAATTGATGGAGCGACGTAGAGAATGAGTATGTAGAGGGTTATAAGTTGGTGACCTAAGAAATAGCATGTGAGTTATGTAACTTGTGATAAGATGTTCAATATCGAGAATCTCGGATCTAGATAGACTCCAGGATTTCAGTTTTAAAGAGGATTTGAGGACGAATCCTAATTAAGGGGGGAAGAATTTGTAACATCTAGTAAACCTGACGAATTGTACGGTACCAGAGCCTGACAACTATTACAATTCGGAGGCATAATACTTGATTTAAATCATGTTCAAGCAAGTACGTGCTCATAAAATGGCATTTGAGACATTCGGAAGATTCCTTGAAATTTTGACGCAGAACTTAGTTTATGTTCCACCTCGAATAACTTTTAGTAATCGGGCCATAACCATTTCATACAATCTCCGATTCTTATGAATTTTATATCATCAGAAATCTGAGACCGAGTGCTACAACTTTCACGTTGAACATTTTTCCAAATTCGAACCATAAATAGGCCAAAAATCACAAATTCGTGACTGCTATAGTAATTTCGGGATTAGTCTAGAAGAAGGATGAGGTGGCACAACCATAACCACCCAAATCCATAACAAAAGTCAGCTACCATCTTCTATAAATAGGGCATTATTCCCTCATCTCTAAAATGGCCAAATAAAGTGAAAGGGGAGAAGAAGAAAGTGGAATGAGAGAGGCGTATTTTTCACCAAAGTTAAAGAAATAGCACAGGCAAACCAACCCCCCCAACAAGCTAAAAGAGGAATATCAAGTTTGGAAGATTTGAAGGATGAAGGAAATCAAGTGAGTGAGGCAAAGAAATCTTGACCCAAGTTTTGAAAGTGTTGATTTTTAATGAGTTGATGTTTAAGTTATGTTGTTGGGTTGTATTGATATTATTTATGTGGTTAATTTGTATAAGAAATTAATAGTTTGTGGAATTCCCAAATTAAGAAAATCCTAAGTAATAAGCTTAGTTGAGGTTATTGAGGTTGGATGTTGTAATGATGAATTACATATTTGAAGATTGAGTTATATGTGTTGTTGTAAGTTGGAAATGGAATTGAGAAGTTGATGTTAGGCCCCGTTTTTGGGCTAGCGTCACGACGCAAGAGACTCTACATCACGAACGTGTACTAAAGAGTTGCTCTCTATTTAGTTTATTGAGTGCGCGTCGCGATGCCAATGAGTTTGCGTCCCGACGTGGATCCACAAATATTCACTATCCAGTTTTGGTTTATGCGTGTTGCGACGCCAAGGTTCTTGCGTCGCGATGCGATGTTAATTTTCAAAATCAATTTAGTCATTCCAAATTCATCCTAGAACATTGCAGACCATTCAATGAGTCTCGTATCAACTGGTACACACGCATTATTTCATGCCACAAGCATAATACGTCTTATATTGCTAATAATCCCAAATGCATATCCAACGATTTAAATTCTGACCAAGTTCCACAACTATAAATGATCGGCAGGAAACACAACCTTCTTCGATGAAAGGAAGTAGTGACGGCCAGACTCCAAAACTGTGAGTGGACTCCTTTTCTTGATTTTCTTTTCTTTTAAATGTTTTAATGTAAGACTTACATTTAAAAGCATATAGGGCTTTAACGAAAATCTAATTTCAGTTACTTTACGTTTAATGATGTTTTGGAAAAAGATGTTTTCAAAGCATGAGTTTTATGTTTTCGAGGCATGAGGGGAAAACCCACCTCAGTATGTAACTTGTTATAGACATGGAATTGACATATGACATGTGCACATGCAGAGGACTAGGGGGACGAAGATACGTAACGCCCCCAGATCCTAGTTCAGGACTAGGGATGTCAGATGCCCCTATATCCTAGTTTCAGAGCTTGGAGGGTAGTATAGATTTGCACCCCAGTTCTAGTTCAGTGGCTTGGGGAATGGCGATACGTAACGCCCCAATGTGATGGATTTATATTCCTGGCTCTAGTTAGGCGTACGGGGGCCCGACGATATGTAGCGCCCTCATACGTCAGGTTTTCATAGATGGAGACCAGTTTTCAGAGATCAGTTTTTAGAAATAGTTTTCAGAAACAGATATTTCAGAAGTAGTTTTTAGAACAGATCTTTCAGACACAGGTTTTCAGAACCAAATTTTCAAAAGCATATTTTAGAAAAGTTTACTAGAAATAAAGAAACTTATTTTCAGTTAATGCAAGTTATTTTAGAAAAGATAAGTTTGAGATAAGTTGGATTTCTTAACCATGTATTTTCAAAATTATTTTAGTACTGATTTGTAAAACTGTCCACTCACTTAGATCGTTCAAACGATCTAACTCCCCACACTCCCAGTTTATTTGTTCTACAGGTATGCCCGGGGGATGATTTCAAGAGGATGGATACTGATGGCAGTCACTGGAGGGTTTGGTCCACCTGGTCAAGTCAGAGTTAGATTTCAGTCAATCAGATTCAAGGAATTTGATATGTCATATAGTAAAGATTACATATGTAATGCTTTATATGTGTTCATTGTCAGAGTTATAATGTATACAATAATTGAGTATTTATTATGTAAACTGATATGCATTTTACGTGGATGTAATTGAGCATTGGTTACATGTATGAACTTATATATGAAATTAGATTAGTAGTTGTCAGAGAGACAGAGACTCAGGAGGATAGGTCAGCATATTCCCTGTCGGTAGCATCTCCAAATCAAGGATGTGACATAAATGTGTGCTCTGGACGTGCAACATTTCTTGTCGTTCTTTAGGAACGATGTTTTACAATCGCGAAGATAAAATTCAATTCATTAGAGATGGGTTGAGTAAGGAATCTTTTATGATATATCATTGACTCTTGAGATACATCCTAGTGGATATGTTCTTCGAGTAATTCATAATTTGCATACACAATTTCAAAAAGAAAGACAATAATACAGTATTGGGAGTCTGACTTTAAAAGATTTTGTTTGCCAATTGATAAGAAAACTGGATGGGAAGCATATACCTAACCTATAGAGGGCGTTCAAGCTGTTACTGGACATAAAACCAGAGGAAGATGTGATCCACAATCATAACTACGAGTACATATTGTTTCAATTTATTGCTTTGATTTTATTTCCTTTAATTTACTGTTTTGATTTCCTTTATTTTAATTTTTGCCGACAGTATCAAAACTTCTTGACTTTCACGATTTATTTTACTATTCATCTGATAATTGTCACTTTACAGGTACTAATGGTTTTATTACTCACTCTTTTTCAGGATCCAAAAATATAGCTCTCCATTTCTCTCTTCGACACACCCAGATAAGAGAGTGAATAAAAATGGAGAAAAATTCAGGACGACAAGTCACTAATATTTATGTATTTTGTGGAACTATCTCTGGAACTAAACCAGAATTTGTTGAAACTATAAAAGAATTGGGAACAGTTATGGCGAAAAGAAAAATACACTTAATAAATGACAGTGGTAATCTTGGATTGATGGGATATGTTTCAAAGGTCGTACAAGAAGGTGGTAGTCAAGTTTTCGGGATCATTCCAAAACCTTTGGCAGACGAAATCCTCATCGGAAAATCAAATAGAGAAGAATGAATTATCACAGGTATGTCTGAAAGACTTATTGAAATGATTAATCATGCTAAGATTTTTATTGCTTTACCAGGTCGGCTCGGTATGCTGGAAGAAATATTCACAGTAGCATCAAGGGCGAACTTGAACATTCACCAAAAACATATTGGACTACTTAATGTCGACCATTTTTTTCGATTTTCTTTTAGTATTTCTTGAGGATGCTAAAAGACTTGGGTTCATTTTGAAACTGGTAAAAGATATCGTCCTAACTGCAAGAAAGGTTGATGAATTAATTGACCAACTCTTAGCTCATAACCAAAAATCGACCCTAATCTTTCCAAGTTGAACCGGTCTGTTAACGATCATGGCAATAAATGTAGAGTTGAATTGGATCTTAATCTGTAATTTTTCTTTTAAATAGTCGTTGTTTCAATTGACAATTCCACACTAACCATGTGATGTCTTCTAAACTCTGTTTTTTCTTATTCAGACATTGGGGACAATGTCTCAATTTGGTTGGGAAGAGGAGTATAACATCCATAATCCGGGAGATGTTACCGGCAGGGAATAGACCGTACTATCCCCCTGAACCTTTTAATTTCTAACAATATTGAACTCATCTTAAACAAGAATTCATGTAGGGGACCGATGCCATACTCAACATCAAGATTTCATAATGCTTTACAGATTAAAAACTCAAATTCACTTCATAACTCAACTTTAGAAATAACTCTTATAAGTCTTTACATGAATATTATTTACTAATAACAATATGATGCATGACAGTTATTGACAATGACTTGACTGAACTCTGACTCAACCCGGGGGACTCAACACCCTAGTGACTGCCTTCAGTATCCATCCTCTCGAGCTCATCCTCTGAAATTCCTGCAAAATAAAGAAACTGGGAGGGGGGTTAGACCGTTATACGATTTAAGTGAGTGGACGAAAGCTGAAATACAATTATATAAACATTTGGTTTTTAAACCAGACTTCAAAAGTAACTTTATATGAAAAATCTTTTCTGAAGATTCTTGTCTGAAATTTCTTTTATAAAACTTATCTTTCTGAAATCTGCTTTGAATGTCTGGTTATGTAAACTTGTTTCTGAAAGATTTAATCTGAGAACTATTTCTGAAATATCTATTTTCTGAAAACTGTTTCTAAAATCTGATCTCTAAAAACTATTTTCTGAAAACCTGATAACTGAAAACTGATATGTATCTGAAAAACTTGACGTATGGGGGCGTTACGTATCACCGTCCCCCCATACGCCTAATTAGAGTCGGGAGTGCAAATCCATGATTTTAGGGCGTTACGTATCGCCGACCCCCAAAGCATGCCACTCATGTCCCTGAAACTAGTGATCTTGGGGCGTTACGTATCGTTGTCCCCCAAGCCACTGAACTAGAACTATGGGTGCTAATCAATGCTACCCCACAAGCTCTAAAACTAGGATCTAGGGGCATCTGTCATCCCTAGTCCTGAACTAGGATCTGGGGGCGTTACGTATCACCGTCCCCCCAGTCCTCTACATGTGCACATGTTATCCATCAATTCCATGTCTGTATCCAGTTACATACTGAGGTGGGTTTTTTCCCCATGCCTCAAAAAACATAAATCATATGCTGAAAATGTTTATTTTTCAAATATAATTTAAATAATAAACTTATATGAAATGACTGTAATATAAATAATCTAACGCCCTAAAGCGTAAAAATAAGTCTGATATATAAATAATAAAATGAAAGTCAATTTAAAAGGGTAGTGTCCACTCACTGATTTTGGAATTTGGCTGGCACTGAATCCCCTCATCGAAGAAGATTGTGGTCCTTGTGGATAATCTATGATCGAAAACTTGATTAGCATATACATTATGAAATGATCTTCGGAACTTAGCTAAGCTTATTAATACACTAATATGTTTTATCTACAAGGCTTATCTTTCTTGTGTCTCAATGTAAGGAATATATACGAACTGATATGAGATCCGTAAGGTGGGCTCTAACATGCTAAGGTGGCACTGGGATGATTTATAATTGATTTCGGAATGACTTGTGCTACGCGTCGCGATGTAAATCCTTACGCATCGCAACGGGCAACATCCAGAAACGTGTTACCATTTTTCCCTTGCGCGTCGCAACACACAGCCCTTTAGCGTCGCGACGCAAATCAATTTTCCAGGATTCTGTTCTTTCTTCTTCAAATCTAACTCACCCAAATGTAATCCCTAACATTCCCATACTAAAATCAATACACAAAACATCATCATACATTAACTTCACACATTTTAATTCAAGTTAACATCCTCAACACTTCATTAATCACATCATTCTCACTCTTAGCTTAAACCCTTAGAATTATCAAACTTGCGTACTTATGCTACACCCAATTTCTTTACTTATCAAACAACAATAAACAACCCTTAGCATGCTAACATCTCTATTTGATCATCAAACTTCCAAAATCCAACAACTTAAATTTTGGGCCAAGTTGGTCTTACCTCTTCTCTTGTGAATTCCCTTATCTTTCAAGGATGTCATGCTCAACCTACTTTTCCTTCATCTTCCTACTTTTCCTTCTTTTTCCTATCTTTATCCACTTATTTCTCTCCTTCTTCTTTCTCTTCTTCTTCCTCTCTTCTACGTTTTCTTTCTCTGTAAGTGTCCTAGATATGCCACAGGAACTACTAATCGTGATTATTGTGTGAATAAATCAAGAAGTTTGCGGAATTAACTTACATTGATCGGCTTTGACTTTCAAAACTTTCATGGATGTTGAAGCTTCCAAGCTCTTGGGTGAGTATCCCTATCACCATCTTTTGACTCCATTATGTGCTAGCAAGAACAAGTGGAACAAATTTTATCTCCCAAGGAGAAATAAATTTGCCCCAGAGAGAGAGGAGTGATCGCCTCAATTGAAGTCATGGCCATTCAGCCTACTTCAATTGAATGCCCAATCTGCCATGAGTGAGCAAATGGCCATTCGGCCGAGCAACAAAAACAAAACAGAGGACAATCATCTTTTATGCTTTCGGCCTGGGCTAAAAAAAACAAATGACCAATCTAATCGGCCAATAATCTTTCAATTTGAAAAAATCAAAACGCCCCTATTGGTTGCATAGACATTTCTATCTCATTTTCTTTTCGGCATCCTCCAAGGAATATTAATGGCCACACACCAAAAGATGAAAAGCAAAGTCAGAGAGTCCAAGGGGCTTTCTTGACTTTTGTTTTCAAAAGAAAAACAGAGAGGCTGATGGCCTCCTCGGCCAAAGAAAGAAATAAGCTAATGGCCTTCTTCGGCCAAAGGTAAAGCGAGAGAGAGAAAAAAGAAAGTTCCAAAATTCATTTAATAGTATTTTTCTTGGTTGGTGAGATTGGTAAGTAAAATCCAATTTATTACCCAACAACTTCCATCAACAAATGACTAATTGATGTAAGTGAGTGGGTCCCACCAAATTGAATTCAAAATTCAAATTACTTACACAACACACTTTGGGCTCAGATTCGTTTAATCCGATTAAACAAATTTTCCGTTGCGGCATAATTAAATCCGATTTAATTAAATAATAATACCCAGTAAAATTATTACGAAAATCGCTCGCGAATTAATTCCAAATTAATTCGTTCGCTAAAATTAAAATCCAATTTAATTTCCCGTTGAAATCCAATTTCAATTAATATATCTAATATATTATTTTAGCCCAATTAAATAAATTAAATAGTAAAATCTAATTTAACTATTAAATTTATTTTACCAATTAATTCCAAATTAATCGCGTTCTCTCCTTTCGACGAATTTAATCCCAGATAAATTCTCGACGCAATTAATCCCAGATTAATTCTTTCTCTGATAATTAATCCCATATTAATTTTTGCCGTAATTAATCCCAGATTAATTTTCTCTCTTAATTAATCAAATATTAATATTCTCTCTCATAATTAATCCCAGATTAATTTGGTCGAGTCAAACATCATCGGTGAGTATCCAATACCCAAATATATGAGAACTATGTCGTTACGCTTCCATAACACGCACAAGTGTAATACTAGCATATTCCGCATTATCGATGTCCAGTCTCGATAATACTACGACTAAGGATATTTAATGATTAAACCTTTGTGGATTAATATTGTCTCATATCTTCTTAATCTGGAACTAATCATAAAGACTTTTATCATTTATATATCCAGGTAATCCAATTACAAATGATAAAAGAGCAATTTCATTTGTCACATTGTTAATTTGTACAACAACACCATGTTCTGTACAAATAGTGATGCTATGGGTCATAATTGTCCAACAATCTCCCACTTGGCCTTTAGCCAATCACTCAAGTGTCTAACACTTGAACTATTTACGGGTCGCTCAAACTTCTGCTAAGAAACAGCTTTCGTCAGCGGATTTGCAAGATTATCATCCGATACGATTTATTCGATCATCACATCGCCACGGTGTATGATCGAAAAAATCATATGAATTTATTGAAGTACATACTTGGATCATTGATGAGACCGTGATTCTTTAGCATGTGCTGTAGCCCAGCCCAGCAGCTAACAGAACTACTCCTAATCTAATTAGCATTATTTAGATCCAAAAATGCTTATATTACTGCCTCAGCTGCAGCAATGTTCCGCTCTTGTTGTTTATTCGGTAACAGTATCTTGCTTGGAAGATTTCCAGCTCACTGTTCCGTTATTCAAACTATATATGTACCTATATTACGAATTACAGTCGTTTTTATCGGTTTGGAAACTTACAGTAGTGAACCTAGTTACCTCAAGTTCTCATTTCCCCATATTTGATGAAAGCATCCTTGGTTCATCCAAGATACTCAAAGATGTTCTAAATATCAATCCAGTGACCATCACTTGGATTGGCCTGATTGTGTCTACATGTGCTCAAACCATATGAGACATCAAGTCATGTACATTTCAAAACGTATGAATACTGAGAGAGTGTCAGCAGCTTTCTAGATTTATCCCAGTAGATCTTTATTCCTAGAATAAAGCCTGCTTCTCCCAGGTATTCTATGGAGAATTTTTCATGAAAGCCAAGCTTTCACCGATTTTAGTATGAGAATGTTATTGCTTAGAAGCAATACATCATAAATGTATAGGATATTGATTGTCAGTGCACTCCCACTAACCTTCTTATATACACAAGAATTATTTTCGTTTTGAATTAAATCATATACCATTATGATTACATCAAAACGCTGGTTCCAAGAACGCAATGCTTGCTTCAATCCATAAATGGATCGATTTAACTTGCAAACCTTATTTGCACGTTTTAGCACGGTAAAACTGTCAGGATGTTGCATACAAACATCCTTCAAAATGTTTCCGTTAGGGAAAATGGTTTTGGTGTCCATTTGTCATATTTCATAAATGAAATATACAGTTATAGCAAGCATTGTCCAAATAGATTTAATCATGGCAACATGTGAAAGAGTTTCATTGTAGTCGACACTATGTCATTGACGATACCCTTTCTGTACAAGCTTAGTTGTGTACATTTGTATGTTGCCATCCATGTATGTCTTCCTTGAAGATTCATATAGTACCAACAGACACAATGCCTTCTGGTACATCAACTAGTATCCAAACTTGGTTGATATACATGGAATCCATTTCGGACTTCATGGCACTTTGCCATAAAAATGAGTCGATACCTTGTATCACTTCCTCATACGTAGCCAGTTTGTCTTCCTCAATAAGATTGATATCTATATGAGGTGAGATTAGAAACCCATACCTCCCTTGTTGTTTTCTGACTCTCTCCGACCTACGCAGTTTTTGTGTATTCGAAGATTATTGGTACAGTTTCATCCCTGATGAACTATTTATGTTCCGTAAGGACTCGGTGCCTGGAATAGTATTACTCCGATTTTCATCGAGTTTTACTTTCCTCCCACTTACCACTGCATATAGGAATTCCTTTTAGGAAAACCGCATGGAGAGCAACAATTACATTGTTCTCTTGTGAGTTGTATAAGTACTATACTTTGGTTTCCTTAGGATAAGCAATTACAAATAGGCACTTATCCGATTTGGGTTCTAGTTTGGTATCATCCAAACGTATGCCCAGCATTCCCAAATCTTCAGGAATGAGAAACCTGGTTTCTTTCTTGTTCATATCTAATATAAAGTCTGTCTAACAGATTTTCATGGAACCTTATTCAAAATAAGTTTTGTACTGTTTAATGTGTATCCTCAGAAGGAAATTGGTAGCTCAGAGCGACTCATATGTTTAAGTATTGTCCATCATGGTCTAACCATAATGTTCAAATACTTTTACCGGTCTGTTTCTTACTTCGTGTCGAAACTCTATGAATTACTCAAAAGTTTTTGACTTGTATTTAATAAGATACACATAACCGTAACGCGATGCCACATCCGTAAAGGTTACGAAGTACTCATATCCACCTCTAGCCTAGCTAGACATGGGCCCACTTACGTCACTATGAACGAGGGCTAACAGATCGGTGGAACTTGCACTTTTACCAAGTAAAAGGTGTTTTAGGCACTTTGCCTAATAAACTAGATTCATAGACATCATTTGAATTAGAATCACATCTGTTCTAGTATCCACTCTTCGAAAGTATGATATACGAGTCTTGTTAATGCATCCCAGATGACAATGCCACAAATAAGTCTCATTAGATTACTCAATTTGAGCTATTTTTTTGTCATGTTATATGTTTGAGATTCATTTATATTCAAAATATAAATACTGTTATTCACATCTAATGTGTATATCTCAATATCATCTTTATAAACAAAAACACCTAGTGTTTCGGAATACAAAGGTATACCCGCAACGGGTTAAACTAGATACAAAGATAATGTTCCTAGTCAAACTAGATACATTATAACAGTTTCCTAATTTAAGTACATGCTCAAAGGGCAGTTCCATAACTTAGGTTCCTACGGTCAAAACAGTGACTCTCGTCTTGTTTCCGACTTGAAGGTCTATCTCATCTGAAGCCAGTTTCCTGCATATCAGCAGATCTCGCACATCAGTACATATACATGTATCACATCTAGTATCAAAAAATCCAATTTTTAAACCAGTAGTGAACATGTTTATAACAAACATTCTTGAAACTGGAACCTCGTCCCGCTTTCAATTCCTTCATGTCTGCCTTGTCCATACGGCAGTCATACTTCTAGTGACCCCATTTGCCATAATTTAGGCAGACAACTTGGGATATGTCCTTTTAAGAAGCTCTAGCTATGCATAAAGGATTGAGCACTAAAGTTATCATCACAATGAGTCTTCCTAAGCTCATGCTCTACAATTCGCTCAACTCCGGGCTCATGCTCGAGAGGTTCTACTCCCAATTGATAAGTGGTAAATCTATCACTATTTCCCACTAATTTAACCTAATATTTCGTATAGTTTCTCGAGTTTTGTGAACGTTTTGATGTATTTTGTGTTATTTTGCAGATAAATAAAGTTTGGAAAGCATTGGAGGAAATTTGGGGGAAAAACGGACAAAAATGCGTCAATAGGGATATTTTGGTCTTTAGCGCGTCGCGACGCCAATCCTTCCGCGTCGCGACGTCTAAAATACGCCGAACAGTGCTAACGTGCGCCGGGTCCACAAATCAGAATCTGAGAAAAGTTTGACTTTGCTAAAATGCGCCGTGCCACGTGTCACCATCACAGCCAATCTGCTAACATGCGCCGTGCCACGTGTCAGCATCCTACGGTGCCGACAGTCATCATCGCCATGTGTGCCACGTGTCATCCTACGTCACTCCATGTCATCAGCCACGTCAGCAAGTCAACAGGTCAACATTGCCACGTGTCTTGCCACATCATCATCAGCCAATCAGGAAGTGACCCGTGTCGCAATTCTACGGTGCCGACAGTCTCTTTCCCACGCGTCGCCACGTCAGCATCAATAATTGAGTATCTAATCCTTATCTGACACGTGGCGGATAAGAATCTCAGCGACTAATCAGAAGCCGCCACGTGTCACAATAATTGAAGCCCAACCACTCTGCCACGTGTCACCTTATCAGCTTATCCAGAATCTTCAAACCAGCGAACCAGAGCGTGCCATGTCGACAAAAGCTGGCGTAGCGACGCTGAGGACCCTAGCGTCGCGACGCTGGAAGCCTACCGAGGCCTATAAATTGAGCTCGAGATTTCAGAATTCAGTGCACCATTCTCTCCCATTTCTTTGATGTAAATAGGGAGTTCTTCTCTCTCTAAGTTTCGTTTTAATTTTTAGTTTTTAGTTTTGTAATAATTTTAATTACTTTTTGTAATAATAGTAATTTACTTTCTTTACTTTTTACAGTTTTTACTATTCACCATGAGGAGGTAACTTCCCCAGCTAGGGTGAAAGGTAATTCTTTTACTATTGCTATTTAGATTAATCTCCCTTAAAAATAATATATTCACTATTTAAAATATTGACTTAAAAAGGATACCGCTATATTGGTCGGTTGGTAATTTAATCTTAATCTAGTTTAAACCTGACTAATCAAGGATACCGCCAGATTGGTCGGTTGGTAATTTAATTTTGGTTCCGCCTTTATGGCTGGTTTATGGACAAATATTACCGCCTTAATGGCTGGTTGGACTTAATTTGACTTAATCAGGATACCGCCAGATTGGTCGGTTGGTAATATTATCACGAGTTTATATATTATTTTATGGGAGATATCTAAATTAGTAGTAGTAAAAGTAATTCCTTTTACCTTAGCATTTTATTTTATTATAATTTATTTTTCAGTATTTACTTTACCGCATTTTTACTTTATGTATTTTATTTTCAAGTTTTTACTAGCCCTAGTTATATGTTGTAACTAAATTAGTTATCTGGGGTTGTGATGAAATCCAATATCACCGTTTTATAAGGGTTAGATTATAGCTTGGGTAATATAAAGATTTATTTATTGAGTCTTAAACTTAATGCTTTTTCATTAACTAGTCATTAATAAAATTGATCTGGTAAATCTAAAATGAACTAGACATAGGGATTTTAGGTTTCAGCCTTAGACTCAATAGCTCACGATCTTCCTTGAGGATAGATAACCCTTTAATAGATTTCCTTACAGGATAGGAGTATACCTGTCGGGCGGGGGTAGCCATAATTGGAACTTAAACTTAATGAATCCAGATAATTTGGTTGACATAGACATATGGTTCAATTGGGTTAAACTGGGTATTTGTGTCTGACCATCGACAGAGGCTTACACATAATTTAGTGTTCCAGGTTAATAAATCAATATATTACCCAACTTTAAGATAACCACTTCATCTTTAAAATGATATTGGAAGAAATCACAACCCTAGATAGTTTTTAATATTGAATTTTCTTAAAACCTATTTTCGAAAATTTTATTTACTGGCTTTTAAATTTAGAATCGTCACCATTTCAAATCAATCAATCAACTTGTTAGATATTAGTAATTATTTAACCTTATAAAATTAATAGTTTAGATATTAAGTCCTCGTGGGATCGATATTTTTATACTACTTGAACGATACGTGCGCTTGCGTTATACGTGTTTGTTTACGCCGGTCACCAATCTGAAAATTAAAGCCGTCAACGACATTTTCCCCAGGATTATGTCATTTGACTCTAATCTTTCAGTCATCTTGATTGCTATAGTCCAATTATCAAATCAACGATTTCAGGTACAATTAAGTATAATGATTACTATAGTCTAACTATATAATCAACTACAATTGATTGGTTACATTCAAATCTATTGATTACTATAATCCAATTATATAACCAACTACAAATGAAGTAGTTTGAATACAGTCCAACTGTTTAATTAAAACAACAATTGAATATTAGTCCAACTAATATATTTAATAATTAATGACGAAAAATGAAATGAGTGCGTATTGGCAAGTATCTAAACGAAATTGCAAATTTAATATTTGCCTCCCACTATTTTTCGGCGAGCCTCTAACACTCTGTGGAGTACTCGGGAAATCTAGTTTCCTAGTGGGCTAGGATCCCGTTAAATAACACACAACCTTGACTTTGGCCAACAAGCTGTATGATATTTAACTAGGTAGATCTCTAAGATCAATTAGATCTCATCCAATTCCTAGATCCAGTAGGTGGACCTCCAAGTCCGAAACATATATATAATATATATGCCAATATATCCAATATATTTTCCTAACCTTTTCCTCTGAATCAACTAAGCTTTGGCTTTGGCACAACAAGCTTAATGATTCCAGTTAAGCGGGACCCATTGACTTTGGAAAGCTTCGTAATCGATGTCGATGGATAAGAAGTGATCTTGACTTTGGCCAACAAATCACAACTTGGACAAGAAATACGATATGGAACAAAGCCTTCATGATTCAAACACATCCGCGATGGAAAAAGGTCTTGACTTTGGCCAACAAACCAGTTCCAATCTTGGATCTTGAGAATGAATCACTCAATGGAAGGAAAACGCTTAATATTTGTTGAGGGTTTTTCGCGTAAATTGGCAACCAATTTATTATCTTTAATTAGGTCTCATCATACACCCTTAAGCACGCATTCTAAAAGCATAATAAGGTGCGAAATAAATTAATAATGATATGCGGATGTATATATAATACAATTTGTTCCTAGAACAAATCACTCAATGGAAGGAAAACGCTTAATATTTGTTGAGGGTTTTTCGCGTAAAAAAAAATAAATACTCAAAGTAAGTATTCTTGAATTATATCGAACTATAATTTTAAATCCAATTTAAATTGTATTCAATACTAATTCATATTTAATTCCAAATTAAATAATTACACTTATTTATGTGCCTTAAAGACTTGGATTCCAAATCCAATCTTAATGGGTCTCAAATGCCCAATTAGTATCCAATACTATTTAATTAAAGTCCAATGGGTTTTTAATTAATTCTTTAGGCTTGGGCTTTCGGCCAAAATGGATCTAACCCATAATGCCTATGCCCATTAGGAATCACCCTATGCCATAAAATCAATTTTGGCCCATTAGGCCCAATTAAATTATTAAAGGCCCAATAGTCATATTTTGGACTTTATGGAAATGGTTTAGGCCCAAATATAATCCAAGACTAAAATTTGGCCCAACCAAATCCATTAGCCCAAATACAACAAATTAAATTAATACATTATTCCAAATTACATATTAATTCAATTCAAGTGTAATTAACACAATTAATTAATTAATCTAGTATTTCCAAAACACTAATTAATCTAATTAATCATGCTTAACATTTTTATTTATGTCCAACATAAATTAAAGCACAATCAATCCATTCCAACATGCTTCACACTCACGGCAATACATGAAATTAACATCCAATTTTGATTTCAATCTAATTAAATCAACAATTAACATTCAATTTCATTTGAATCAACATATCCAATAGTCTAATTCAAAATTAACCATGAGCTCTCCTAGGGTAGTAATCGGCTAAGCATGGATTTTAGAGATTTTTGATCTAATTAATTTATCACAAAATCAATGATGCACAAATCCAATTAAACATCACATAAACTCAACCATACAATTAATTTAGGAAAAATCAAGCTCTAAGCATAAAATCCCAAATTAAACTCTACAAACCCTAGAATCAAATCAAGCTTAGATCTCGCTCTGATACCAATTGCAAGTGTCATAGACATGCCACATGATCTACTAAGCGTGATTATTGTGTGAATAAATCAAGAAGTTTGCGGAATTAACTTACATTGATCGGCTTTGACTATCAAAACTTTCATGGATGTTGAAGCTTCCAAGCTCTTGGGTGAGTATCCATATCACCATCTTTTGACTCCCTTATGTGCTAGCAAGAACAAGTGGAATAAATTTTATCTCCCAAGGATAAATAAATTTGCCCGAGAGAGAGAGCAGTGATCGCCTCAATTGAAGTCATGGCCATTCGGCCTACTTCAATTGAATGCCCAATCTGCCATGAGTGAGCAAATGACCATTCGGCCGAGCAACAAAAACAAAACAGAGGACAATCATCTTTTATGCTTTCGGCCTGGGCTACAGAAAAACAAATGACCAATCTAATCGGCCAATAATCTTTCAATTTGAAAAAATCAAAACGCCTCTATTGGTTGCATAGACATTTCTATCTCATTTTCTTTTCGGCATCCTCCAAGGAATATTAATGGCCACACACCAAAAGATGAAAAGCAAAGTCAGAGAGTCCAAAGGGCTTTCTTGAGTTTTGTTTTCAAAAGAAAAACAGAGAGGCTGATGGCCTCCTCGGCCAAAGAAAGAAATAAGCTAATGGCCTTCTTCGGCCAAAGGTAAAGCGAGAGAGAGAAAAATGAAAGTTCCAAAATTCATTTAATAGTATTTTTGTTGGTTGGTGAGATTGGTAAGTAAAATCCAATTTATTACCCAACAACTTCCATCAACAAATGACTAATTGATGTAAGTGAGTGGGTCCCACCAAATTGAATTCAAAATTCAAATTACTTACACAACACACTTTGGGCTCGGATTCGTTTAATCCAATTAAAAGAATTTTCCGTTGCGGCATAATTAAATCCCATTTAATTAAATAATAATACCCAGTCAAATTATTACGAAAATCGTTCACGAATTAATTCCAAATTAATTCGTTCGCTAAAATTAAAATTCAATTTAATTTCCCGTTGAAATCCAATTTCAATTAATATATCTAATATATTTTTTTAGCCCAATTAAATAAATTAAATAGTAAAATCTAATTAACTATTAAATTTATTTTACCGATTAATTCCAAATTAATCGCGTTCTCTCCTTTCGATGAATTTAATCCCAGATAAATTCTCGACGCAATTAATCCCAGATTAATTTTCTCTCTTAATTAATCCCATATTAATATTCTCTCTCATAATTAATCCAAGATTAATTTTGTTCAAGTCAAACATCATCGGTGAATCTTTGGGATGCGACCCAAGAGATCCATGGATATGTTGGCAGTAAATACGATCATCGGACTATCCGAACACGTGCGTACCCGGTACCACGTTTCTACCGATTTACAAGACATGGTTGGCTTCTAGCAAAGCACCGTGCCTACACAATTCTCCAGAAATATTCTTCTACAGAATACAAGATCTTTGTCAGGCGTAGTATACGTAATATTGCGCATTACGATCCAGTATCGGATGTCACATGCTAGGCCTGGGGCTGGAGTTGTGTCTGCCCCGTACGAAGCATATATCGGATCACTAGCAACTAGTCTCTTTATGATCGAAAAGTCATGACCTAGTCATACTTCCCCGATGGCTATAGCACTTAGAGTACCAGTTCTGTATCCCTGCGTGATCATCATCTCCATATGACAGAAGTGATACTTCCGTCTTGACATCACACCCAATACACTAGGATTCTCAGTATACCGAGAAGAGGCGTACACAGAACCTGTTAAGCCCTAGACGACCAAAACCAAAGTATATTGATTGTCGCAAGTATTAGCGATGCAAGTCTCAAGTTAAGACCAAATACACCTACCCTGATTCGGATTCCCATAGACACATAGTCATACTACCAATGGGATTCCGAGGGGTCTATCCAGAGCGAAGTTGTTTCCGTACCATCGGTAAAAAAAACCTCCTATTATACTTACATGAGTATACAATACCCAAATATATGAGAACTATGCCTTTACTCTTCCATAACACGCACAAATGTAATACTAACTTATTCCGCATTATCGATGTCAAGTCTCGATAATACTACGACTAGGGATATTTAATGATTAAACCTTTGTAGATTAATATTGTCTCATATCTTATTAATCCGGAACTAATCATATGGATTTTTATCATTTATATATCCAGGTAATCTAATTACAAATGATAAAAGAGCAATTTCCCTTGTCACATAGTTAATTTGTACAACAACACCATGTTCTGTACAAAATAGTGATGCTATGAGTCATAATTGTCCAACATTCCCTTATTTTTTTGGGAGATATGAATAGTTTTTCCTTTTATACTTGGCCACTTAAAGTAAGAAGATATGTAGAATTTTGAAGAAACTTGTAGAATTTACTAGAATGTCATCGAGTACAATTCATCTAAATTTTTTATCTGCATTTTTAACCCATTTTTATTTATAATTTGGAAAACTATTCAATGCAAATGTTGTATGTCTCGATCTTATCTTTCCGACGATATATAATTCATAAAAATCGGAGTTCTTATAATAAAGTTACTACCCAAATAACATGAGTTGTCCGAAATGGAACATCGTAGAATTTCGTATCGGAATTTCGAAGAATCTACCGATTATCCCAGTCATTCCATGAGTGTATTTGTGTCCCAATATATTTTATATTATGGTACTTTCGTCCCGTAATACCACGGTATTACTACGTAGCAGTAGTAGAGACTACCGGTCATTATAAGGGGATAATTGACTAGATAGTTTTGGTTTTATGTTACATTGTTGTATTTTTTTTCCAAAAAAAAAATATTTTTGTTTTTGTGTTATTGTTTTTTATAAAATGTTTTGTCGTTGTTTTTGCTTTGTTGTTATTTTGTGTGTAAAAAAAGAAAACTACACACAAACTAACAATAAATTTTCGACTAACCAAGTGGAATTGTTGTTCGGAGGTGGCTGTGTAAGGTGTTTTCGCTCTTGAGACGCATCTCAAAATAATTCGTAACAAATTATTTTTGTTCCTTTCTTTTTTTATCATTTAAATTTATAAATTCTCTATAATGTTGATTAAATTTGATCTTCATAAGCTCATTTAACAGGAATTATCAACATACATGGTAACTTATGATCATGGGTTGTAAGTGAAAATTTTGTAATATTCAGCTCTCTAGTTTGTTGGAGGTAGCACCTAAAGGCAGTGGAATTTGTGTTTTTATTCAATATATATATATATATATATAAAACCATGTTTTTACTTAGTTAGCGGATATCTTGCCTCAACAAGTAGTGATTGTTTGCATAAAATGGTAGAGCTTGAGTTAGTTTAATAAAAAAATTGATAATAATCAAGGTTTTGCTAAGTAACTGGACATCGTGTCTCTGTAAGCAGTGATTGTTCGCGTAAAATGGTAGAGCTTGAGTTTGTAAAAAAAAAAAGTGTGAATAAGTTTGATTTCGTAGCCTCTCTAACTCGAGCAATTAAGTCTGTAGGGATGTTTTAACACTTAGTGCCCTAAAGCCAACTGGTTTGGAAGTTACTGGCCCAAAATTCGTTACAAGGATTTAAGATGTATTATTATAAAAATATTATTTTTGTATTTATAAATAAATTTCCATTACCAAAAAGGTGTGAACTCTATTATAATTTTAGGATAAAAATATTACTCTCTTTTCAACAAGACCTGTGAATATCGTGGGAAAATGAATTGATTGATACTTTATTTTATGTGTGTATGGAATAAGAGAAAAAAATACAGGAGAATTTACTTATTTGATTATTTAGAAAGAAAGAAAATAATTATTAACTTGGATAAGAATTTTTCTTTTAAGTTTTCTCTTAAATTACTAGCGACTAGTAATAAGCTGGTTGGGGGTGTGATGAACACTAAAAATACACATTTGTTATAAGAAATATTATTCATTTTAAACTTTTAATTTTAGTAATCCCCTTATTTAGCACATTTGTGAAATAATAATTAAATTTATATTTTATATATTTATTGTGATTTTTATTTTATGTAGTTGAAATAATACTTTGGATAAATAACTAGAAAAATGGACGTCCCATTTGGATCTTGGAGGCCAAAAACTTTAAAGGGCGTTCTAACAGTATACAATTTTGGAAATGACAACTTTTCGTAATGTAAAATTTATTGTCTCAGGAGCGAAAACTCCTTACACTGCCATCTCTGAACAACGATTCCACTTAGTTAGTCAAAAATTTATTGTTGGTTTGTATGTAGTTTTTCTTAAACACAAAAGAAAATCAACACAAAATAATTTATTTTCTTACACACAAAAATAACAACAAACCAAAAATAACATAAAAAACTTTCTTTTTTTGTACATAAAACAACAAAAAAAAAAAGAAAATATTTTTTTCTTTTTTTTAAAGGAAATAACATAACAGTCAAACATAAAAACAAAAACTATCTAGTCAACTATCCACTCCCCTCAACCAAATTGAGATATTATCCCCAATGTCTGAATAAGAAGAAATAGAGTTTAGAAAATATCTCCTAGATAGTGTGGAATTAACAATTGAATCTACGACTATTTAACAGAAAAAAGTTATAGATTAAGATTCAAGTCCACTCTACACTTCTTGCCATGATCGTTATCATACCAGTTCAATTTTGAAAGATTGAGGTTGATTTTTGGTTCATAAGCTAAGAGTTGGTCAATCAATTCATCAGCTTTTCTTATAGTTAAGACGATATTTTTTACCGATTTCTAAATGAACCCAAGTCTTTTGGTATCCTCAAGAAATACTAAAAGAAAATCGAAAAAATGATCAACATTAAGTAGTCCAATTGTTTTTCGGGGAATGTTAAAGTTTGCCAATGTCGCAACTGTGAATATTTCCTCCAACGTGCCTAGCCTACATGGTAAAGTAATAAAAGCGTCAGTATGATTAATCATTTCCTTAAGTCTTTCAGACATACCTGAGATAATGTATTATTCTCCATTTGATTTTCCGATGAGGTTTTCATCTTCTAAATTTTTTGGAATGATCCCCAAAATATGACTGACACCTTCTTGCACGGCCTTTGAAATACATCCTATCAATCCAAGATTGTCACCGCCATATACTAAGTGCATGTTTTTTTCCGCCATAACGCTGCCTAATTCTTTTGCAGCTTCAACAAATTCTAGTTTAGTTCCTAGGCTAGTTCCACAAAACACACAGATATTAATGACCCGTCTTCTTGAAGTTTTCTCCATTTTTTTACTCTTATCTAGAAGTGTCAAAGATGGAAAAGATGAGTTGTATTTATAGATCCTGAAAAAGCATGAGTAATAAAAGTATTAGTACCTACAAAATGACAGTTGTCAGATGACAGTAAAATAGATCGTGAAAGTAATAAAGTTTAGATACTTTCGGTAAAATTAAAGTAAATGAAATCAAAACTGTAAATTAAAGTAAATCAAAACAGAAATGTATAGGAAAGGAAATCAAAACAATAAATTAAAACAATATGTAGTGGTAGTTGTGATTGTGGCTCACATGTTCCTCTGATTTTATGTTCAGTAACAGCTTGAACTCCCTCTATGGGTTAAAGATATGCTTCCCATCTAATTTTCTTATAAGTTGGCAGTCAAGGTCTTTTAAAGTCAAATTACCGAGGCTGTATTATTGTCTTTCCTTTTGAAATTATGTATGCAAATTGTGAATTACTCTATGAACATGTCCACTAGTATGCGTCTCAAGAGTCAATGATATATCATCTAAAGACTCCTTACTCAAACCATCTCTAATGAATTGAATTTTATCTTTGTGATTGTCAGAAACCATTCCTAAAGAACGACAACGAGTGTTGCACGTCCAGCATGCATATTTATAACAAACACTTAATTGTTTAACTCTTCGTTTCTTAGCATAGATGATTTTCCTTAAAATAGGCATGTAAGAAATGAAAGAGTCAGAAGACTCTCCTGCGAAGCGAACCCTTGCTTCCATTTGTAACACCCCGCCAAAGGCATGATGCAATCGGCTGGACATAGGATTGATCCATCTTCTTAAGTCTTTAAATTTATAAAAAAATTTCGGCATGACGTATCCTAAAATTGGACAACTTGGATCTCAGTCCAGCATAAAAATGAACCTAAAATAAACATCATATATTATAATGGACCTCAGGTCCACACCAACACATCAAAATTGTTGGGTTTCTAGGTTAATACCGAGATCATTTAAGCAATGAAAAGAATGAATACTCATAAGAAGTATGACAGAATCATACTTACAAAGATCGGCTTTTCGATGCGAAGATCAACAAAAATTCCTCATTGCTTGATGTATTCGGCCAAGGCTAGATTTTGTTGAAGAAGATGAACAAGCTCCAAGCTTCCAAAGGATTCCAAGCTCTAAGTTCGATTTCCCTATCACCTTGTATTGATCCTTGAATGTGCTAGCAAGTTAGGAAGAAAAAAAATTCTTCTTCCTTCTCTAAGAGGCTCACGGTTTTTCTCTATTAGGGAGAGAAAGAGTTTTCTTATTTTGTGTTTCTTTCTCAAAACAAATAATGAATATCCTTTACCAAAATATTTGGTATATCTTTCAAAAAGTCAACCAAAATTTTGGCTCCAAAAATCCATTAAATGCCCACACCAACTTCTATCATGAATAGTGACTGCATGTCACTCACCAAAAGGTGACTTGACATCTATCACTAAAGTGACAAGTGATGTGACTCGCGATGTGACTTATGGGCCACACTTGATTCAAAATTGGAGTGGCGTCGCAAACACATTCCGGGCTCGGGTTTGTTAATTCCGAATTAACGAATTTTCTGTTCCGTCGTAATTAAATCAAATTTAATTAAATAATTATGCCTGGTAAAATTACTATTCACATCGTTGCGAATTAATTCTAAATCAACTTGTTAGCCCGAATTAAAATCCAATTTTAATTCCGCGTCGAAATCCAATTTCGTATAATATATCGAATATATTATTTTATCGATTAATTCCAAATTAATCGTTCTCTCTCTTCAAATAGTACTTTATCCCAGATAAAGTCTCTCCGCTATTAATCCTAGATTAATAAAGTTCGAATCATACGTCATCGGTGAATCTTCGGGAAGTGAACCAAGAGATCCCTGGATATGTTAACAGTAAATCCGGTCGTCGGACTATCCGAACATGTATGTACCTAGTACTACGTTCTTACCGATTTACGAGACAAGGTTGGCTTCTAGAAAAGTGCCATGCCTTCCCAATTCTCTAGAAATATTCTTAATGGAATATATAATCTATGTCAGGGGTAGTATACATAGTATTGTGTATTGTGATCCAGTATCGGATGTCACATGCAAGGCCTGTGGCTGGAATAGTGTCTGCCCCGTACGAAGCATATATCGGATCACTACCAACTAGTCTCTTTATTATCAGATAATCTTGACCTAGTCATATTATCCCGATGGTTGCAACCCTTTAGAGAAACAGTTATGTATCGCTGCGTGACCATCATCTCCATATGACTGAAGTGATACTTCCGTCTTGACATCACACCCAATACACTACGATTCTCAATAAACCCAGAAGAGGCTTACACAGAACCTGTTATAGTCCTGGACTACCAAAACCAAAGCGTATTGATTGTCACAGGTACTAGCGATGCAAGTCTCAAGTTAAGACCAAATACATCTACCCTGATGCGGACTCCCATATACACATAGTCATACTAACAATGGGATTCCGATGGGTCTATCCAGAGCGAAGCTGTTTTCCGTTCCATCGGTAAAACACAACCTCCTACCACACTTGCATAGGTATCCAATACTTAAATATATGAGAACTATGCTGTTACGCTTCCATAACACGCACAAGTGCGATACTAGTCTATTCCGCATTATCGATGTCCAATCTCAATAATACTACGACTAGGGATATTTAATGATTAAACCGTCGTGGATTGATACTGTCTCATATCATCTTAATCCGGAACTAATCATAAGGACTTTCATCATTCACACATTTATGTAATCTAATTAGGAAATGATAAAAGGCAATTTCCTTTGCTACATAATTAAGTTGTACAAAAACACAATGTCTTTTACAAATAGTGACGCAATGGGTCATAATTGTCCAACAAAAATATCACCTAAAGGCTCTGTTCCCATACCATCTATCAACACTCAAGGGCTTTGTGTCCACAACATCATAAGTAATCAAATCATTTACTTAATACAAATGGGGTGCTCAGCACGAAAAATAAAACAAAAATCAAATTTCCTAAACTTCTAAAATTTCTCCCAAGACACTTGCGAGGGTGACTGCCGCTTGGGTGAGCCGCGTCTCGAACATGACTTCCAAAGCTGTCGTGGTTGACCAATCTAGAACCAACATGCCAAAACTACAATGTGGTTTGTGTGAGTTATAAACTCAATAAGTAACCATGCTCATGCAACAAACAAAACATAAAGTCAAACATACTAGAAACCTTTCAACTTTATCAACTTTTAACTAACCCTTTATCTATTACATATGTAAATCCCCATATCTATTTAGATATATATTTGTCAATCTAAAAGCCAAAACATTCAAAGCACGCAAGGCAAGAATTCAAATATCACAAAGCGCATTGTTTAACATCAAATCCATTTTAATCACGTGAAACATACAATCATATATCTATACTTTTACCACGAATAAACATCCTTGAAACACCAAACAATCTCTCTTCTATTCGATTATAAACTATCTTTTAAACCCGATAGCTTTACAATGACTTCACATTTATGACTTATACGCATTCACCAATAACAGTGCGAAAATCATTAATTACTTCTCTTAAATTCATGGAAATCCCATTTTCAAAGTTCTTACACATATACGTACATATCAATACAACTTAGCAAACACACTTTACAACATCTGAGATTCACATCGGCCTTTAAATCATTCACTCATTCCACGTAAGCATAGACTATCTATACATATGACGAGTTCCATCATACATATATAAACACACATATATATATAAATTTATCGTACAACCGATAAAGAAACATATATAACAATCAGTATATCATAGAATACATCTTTAAATATTACAAACATATGGTTGGCTTACACATACAATGCTCGTACGAGACTCATTACCTATTTTAGAATAGGTATGAGATAAATTCCGTCCGAATGTATCCCTAACCGACTCGACTATTATACTACGAGAACATTGACTAATTAAACATACACACATATCACAGAATACAAACTCATTGCACAATTTTTCATAGACAAGCATATCCATGACAACACTTTAAGCTATCATTCAAACAATCACATACATTCATATGTTCAAACATACGAATATACATATTATTACGAATACGAATGTCATAACTTTGACAATCAATATATCTTTCATTTATCAATCAAACATACTTAGTTTCGTATTTTCTATCTGGAAACTTTTGATACAAATCAAATTAATTACAGATATTCATTTAAAAAGTGTGTAGCTTATACTCATTCCTTATCATTCTTAACCACTTCAATCTCTATACAAGTAAATCACATATATAAACAATAGCAACTTATTCATATACCGTATTCATACATAAGCTAATATCAAATCAGAAACCATGGTTTGCCCTATTTGCTGATTCCATATAACAAACCTATACATAACTTAATGTGCATATTTCTTACTTGTTATTTATTTGTTTAAGTTGAAAAAAAAATTATTTCTTTTTAGTCATAGATAGTAAAGTATAAATCCTATGATGAATTTTGTTTGTTTATGGGTGAAATTTTAGAAACGATAAGTGCCCGATTTACTTCTATCTGATGCCTTGAATAGTTGATCTATGTTAGACTCGTAAGCATTTAAAAACAGGTTTTTAGCAGTGAAAACTTAAGTAGTTGACAAGGTGACTAGTTGAAGAAATTGCATGTCGATGAATGACTGTTTGCTTAGATATCTATCTTGATTTGCTAGTGTTATGAAGTATGGTATATCTAAAAGAAAAATGTCTCTAAAGAAAGGAAATAAACCACCTATAACCGATAAGCGTGAAGCTACCCATGGGAGAGTATTAGGACCACCATAACACTAGCAAATCAAGATAAATATCTAAGCAAACGGTCATTCATCGACATGCAATTTCTTCAACTAGTCACCTTGTCAACTACTTAAGTTTTACTGCTAAAAACCTGTTTTTAAGTGCTTACGAGTCTAACATAGATCAGCTATTCAAGGCATCAGATAAAAGTAAATCGGGCACTTATCGTTTCTAAAATTTCACTCATAAAACAACAATATCATCACAGGATTTATGCTTTACCATCAAAGACTAAAATAATTTTTTTTTCATAAATTTAAACAACTACATAGCAAGTAAACAGCATGCACACACCCCCAAACTTAAATTTACATAGTCTTCAATGTAAGATAAATATCAAGAACAAGAGTGAGGAAAAACACTACCGTGCATGGAGTTGATCAGGCTCTTGCTGGTTAGAATTTGGTTGCGCGGGCGTTGTGTGTCTCGTGCTACCTGCATAAATAGCAATGCAAAACAAATAAATAAACAAATAGCACACAGTAAAAAAATTGAAAATAAAAATAAAAATAAATAAATGCAAGGGTTGCCTCCCCGCTAGCGCTAAGTTTAACGTCTTCAGCCAGACGCAACCACCCAAATGGTTATGGTGGCTTAAACGTAGTGAACCGGATAATCTCATCTTCCTTCTTCTTTGGTATCCACCAGTTCTTATAACATGAAAAAGACAGCTTGGCAGGCCGTGGTAATTTATCCATAGATGGTCCTCCAGGATATGTAGATTGTCCCATAGTTGGAAATTCTGGACTACACATTCGGAAAAATTGGCTCGGCCTCCTTTTTAACCTTCCAGGGATCATCTCCAAGTGAGAACTGGTCTTTCTTTTCCTCTTTTTACGGTGCTTTGGGAGTGGTTTCAGGTTTAGCTGCAGAGAATCTTCCTTTATAGATGGCTGTATTATGCTCATAGGTTACTAAAATACTGATTCACCCTGTCTGGTTTCAACTCCCTTTTCTACTGTATCTATCATGTGATATTCTGCATCACCTTGAGGGCTCGACATGGCTCTGAAAACACTGAAGGTGACTTCTTCATTTTGACCTCTCATTATCAATTCACCTTTGTTTTCTTCTTCTGTTACTGTTTCCTCCTGAAATACCATTTCATTTTCTTTACTGCCTAAGTCCTGAGAGGTGTCTTTAAACTCTTTTCCGCTCCTACAGGTTATGATTTGACATTGGTCAATGGGGTTGACTTCAATATCACTCAGAAACACCCATGTCTGTTGATTGGCCATTGAAGAAACAAGCAACCCAATTTGCGATTCTACAGATTTCATATTTGCCTCTATATTGCCCATTCATGTTTCGATGTTATCCAGCCTTGACTCATTCTTCTCAAACCTCTCTGAAGCTGTAGCTACAAACGTGCTCATGAGGTCTTCTAAGGAAGGTTTCTGCTCAGCTCTTGGATAATTGAAGCCATGAAGAGGTTGCAAAATGTTTTCCATATCAGCATATGAAAAATTCTGATGATAATAATTAGGTATAAGACTGCCTCTATAGTTGTTAAAGTTCCGATTGTTCACATAATGTACTTGTTCAAATCCTGCTCCTCTGTTGGATAAAAGCATTCCATTAGCAGAAGTAGCTTCAATAGATGGTTGGCCCATTTGATTTGTCAATACTGCTAGATGAGTCGTGAGGGACGATACTTGAGCTATCAATGCACTAACATGATCTGCCATTGCTTCTTTTCAAACTCACCTCGTAAGAAAAAAATAAAACAAAAAAAAATAAAAATAAATAAATAAGAAATAAAAAAAAAAATTAAGACAAAAATAAAGGAAATAAAGAAAATAAAATAAAAATAAAAATAAAATTCTAAATTAAAGCTAAGATTACTTGGTAGTAGTATTAATGTGAATTAAACAAACAATCCCCGGCAACGGCGCCAAAAACTTGGTGTGATATTTTTATATCGTACCGTAAGTGTACGGTGTCAAGTTTTAGTATAAATTAGTTTAGAGTGTCGAACCCACAGAGATTGCGTTAACTCGCACTAAGTACTACAATTGATAATCCTAACTTTATTTAGAAAACAATTAATAAAGATTTTAATAAATAAATATAAAAATAATTAGATAGGAGGAACTAATACGATAGCTGTCTCCTATGTATTTGTCATGTCAATTAATCTTTGTTCAGTTATATTGTTTATAAGTCAAGATCCTAAAATATTCACTCCCTCTCTCGAGTGCCGAGTGAAAATATCATCAACTATAGACTTCGATATCTCTATAAAAATCCAATAGTTAACAACTCATTACGATTTGTGATTCTATATTAACGACATTAAAGGACTACAAATTTTCTCGAACTCTATAAAATCCTAGGTCATAATCTCTAGACCTATTCAAAATCCTCTCTCTTGAGTGATAGATTCTAAACATTCATCATCACAAATTGTGGCCAACAATCAAGAAGCATTAAACTCAAAAGAATATAAATAAATCAATAAAACTTCATAACAAAATTGACAAACAATTACAAGGTTCAAACATAGATTACATCATTCTCCAAAATTAAGGAGTTTAGTTCATGAAAAAAGATAAAAACAATGAATAACAAATCATGAATCTAATGGAAATCATTAGAGTTCTAAGAAAGTAACAAGAAGATAAAACCCGAATTGAATCTCTTCCTCCTCGGACGTCACCGCTTTAATCTCCTCTTGTTGCTCTTCAATCCTCCTCCTTGGATCTCTAAAATATTTGTTTCTGTGTTTTGTGCAGTGTATTAGCCTCTCCGTTTAGTTTTGGATGAACTGATATATTTATAGTAGAGCCTGGGAGTCATAATACATGTTGAAAACCCTAAAAATCACTTTCTTGGCTTGCGCAGGTTTTCTTCCGCAGGGGGCGCTGCGGCGCAGAACAGTGGGCGCTACGGCGCCCAAATCCCTGGAAAATGTATGTAAATGACTAGATTTCCTCGAGTAGATGCAAATCGATATATTATGGGTCTCGTAACGCTTTCTAGATCAAAAGTTATAGCCTTTTTAATTTCAGTGCGCAGCTGATGCTTGTTTTTACTGCTTCTTGAGTCCGATGCTCCCAATAGGTCCCGAAACACACGTATTGCTCCATTATCGATGTTATAATGCTTCCTAAAAATAAGACATAAAAGATACTATAAATACATTAAATGGCTCGAAACATAACAAAATAATAGGCTAAGGATGTCGGAATAAGTGGGTATAAACCACACTTATCACTTAACATCAAACACATATACAAATATATGTTCATATACTTATATATTTACTTACAAGTAATTATATCGTTACAGGCTCATACCCTTACGTACATCTATACATACATATAGACATTATGCTTATCAAACATTTCATTTCATATCAAAGCGTTAATAAAAATTCATACTTATGGCGGTCGATAAACTTAACTATAGAAATCTCATACACCGTACATAAAATTGCCTCTTAACTGTTCTCTTTTATCCTAATATGTTAATCTTCTATATCTATGTATATATATGTGTGTGTTTGTGTGTATATATATATTTGAAATACGAATTCACCAATTCAAGTTCTCGTTGCATGGGTCACTTACCTGGCTCTGCGAGCACTCCAGGTCATAGTCACATCTGTTAAAGCAAAATGTGAAATACCATCAGAATCACGACTTACGGAGTCCTTGACTAAACTATGATAAAATCCCGGATCTTTCCAGAACAAGCAAATCAAGTCCGTTTTCAATACTTTCAGTTTCAGTAAATTTAAAAAATCATTATAAACTAACCCAAGTCATCAATTTGCTTAAATTCTCGGTTTACGTGTTTTGAGAAAATATTTTGAAAAAAATTCCGTAAACTCTACGGAAGGGTCCCGAACCCTCCAAATCTATCCGAATTATCTAAACACTATCATAACATTATATATGACTCATATCTATCATCACGATCAAAACACAACATTATACGTAAATACTCAAAGGTTATTGGATCTACTTGGAAAATATTCTGAAAAGGAAAGGAATCTTATTTGGAGGGAAAGATCCTTACTTAGGTCGACTAAATATTTTACTCTTGCTCAGGCTTGCTATATTCCCTTTTACTACTATAGATTCTGGCACTTTCTTATCTATTTGATTATGTACCTCTATCTCTTATCGCCTCCGGTTTCTTAAGCATCTATACAACATTCATTTCTTTTCTTATAGTTTTATCTTCCTCTTTTACTCGTTTGGGTGGTTATTCTTAGAAGTATATTATCTATACCCATAGCTTGTCTTGAACTTCTGATAATAAGCTAGGAAAACTACAGAAGAATTCTCAACTTGGACAAATAGTATAGTTGCTTGCATAAGGAAGAATATTCGAATAGCTTGGAAATTTCTTACTAACCTGTCTATAAGACTTGAGGACGTCCTTAAGAATCGGATACTGTAGAGGTAGTACCTCGTATACTAGTATCTCGGGCATACTATGTATACAAGACCCTAGGACTCTACCCACTGTAGTTATTAACTCCTCAGATCAGACTCTGATACCATCTTTGTAACATCCCCCTCCTCGGAGATGCTACCGGCAGGGAATAGGCCATCCTATCCCCCTAAGCCTCTGACTTTCTGACTTCGATAAACATTAATAATTTCATGTCAAATAAAATATCATATATGGGACCATTGCCCAACTCAATAATACAAAATAAATACAACTCAATACTCATAAATTTATACTTAATAATACTTCTCCGTACAACTCTGTTCATAAACACCTTGACTTATAACACACACAATCACAACTATACAAGTAACTGATACATGACTTCACTGTGACTACGACTGAACTCTAACTCAACACTCGATCTGTTGGACCCAAACACCCTAGTGACTACTATCAGTATCCATCCTCGAGAGCTCATCCTCCAGGTATTCTTATAAAACAAAAACACTAAAGTGGGGGTTAGATCGTTTGAACGACCTAGTGAGCGGATAATTTAAAATGAAATTGAAAACCTTATAAAACTTTTATTGTTCTGAAATCAAAACTAACTCAAGAAACTGGACTTTTCTAAAACTCTTTTTGTCTGAAATCAAATATCCTTTTGTGAAACCTTTTGGAAATCTTTCTTTTTGTAAAACTCTAAATTTCTTATGAAATCATTTCTCGTAAAAGCTCTTTTATAAAACCATCATTCTGAACACCATGTCTCCGAAAATCATTTCTCTCAAAATCATAGATCTGAAATCTGTTTCTGAAAATCTATCTCTGACAAACCTAACATATGAGGGCGTTACATCTCACCGTCCTCCCATACACCTAAACAGAAAACCATATCTCTGTAAAACCTGACGTATGAGGGTGTTATGTCTCACCGTCCCAAGCCATTGAACTAGAGCCAGATGTGTGGATCAATGTTACCATTTCCACTTTAAATCCGGGGTCTATGGGTGTTACATTTTGCCGTCCCTCTAGCCCTGAAATCTATGATCTAGGGGCATCTGTTATCCCTAGTCCTGAACTACGTGTGCATACATTCTGAATCCGTCAATTCCATTAACCGTCAATTCTAATATCTCTACCAAGTTACAACTGTGGTGGGTTTTTCCCCCATGCCTCCAAAAATCATAAAACAATGCTTTTAAAATCATAACTTTCTAAAATATTTCTTAAACATTGTTATTAATAAAACATCTGGAAATAAACTTGGCTAACGCCCTATATACAGAAAAGTAAGTTTCAATTCAAAAACATAAGTAAATACAACTTGATAAAATGGTCCACTCACTGATTTGGAATCTGGATGGCATTACTTTATTTCACCGAAGGAAGTTGCAGTTCCTGCGATGATCTATAATTGATAAACTTGGTTAGAACATAAGTCATGGAACACGCTTCATAACTAATCTAAATTTCCCAATTCAACTATTCTATAATCACCATAGGATGTATTATGCTTGAGACTTGTTATAATGCGTGTATATGAGATAACAAAAAAGCTATACCAGCAGACTCAGGTAGAGAATATTTTATGTTATGCGTCGCAATGTTAGGTGCTGAGTGTTACGACTTCTACATGACCGACTCGAGGCTTCCTCATCATCGACCCGAGTTTTCAACATGACTGACCCGAGTCTCTATACCATCAACCCGAGTCTTCCATACCACCAACCTGAGTTCAACACTACCAACTCAAGTTCAACACTACCGACCCAAGTTCAACACTACCGACCATGGTTCAATGTGACTGACCTGAGGCAAAAGGCATTTTCACGTCCAGCATGACTCCACACGCACCGACCCGAGGTAAAGAGCTTCCCTTATTACATGTCGCGATGCTAGCCAATTGGCGTCGCGATATTTACTCGATTTCAGAGCTAGATACCAGTTCTCCATTGTCATTGCCCAAGGCAACTTCAACACCATCATCTTTACTTCAATATGTGTAAAACATCATCCACGCATTTGAATAACTTTATTTCAGAAACTCAAACCTCTCACACACAAAGGTAATTCATCCAATGCTCATGAAAAATGCAACTTTAAATTACCAACTTAAACCCAAAACAACTTATATCAAACATTTCCTAATGCACGCTTCATTATCAATTACCATCATGAAATGCATATTCATGCATGCTAGCAACTTGATTAAAGCTGAAATGAAAAAAATGAATTCTAGGGTTCTTCCATGTGTGAATTTGAGGGAATAAGATCCATGCCATAAACTTAAAATTAAAGGAAGGAAGAAGAAAAAGAAGCTTACTTGGTATGCTAGGAACTTGAAAATCATCACCCTTTCCTTAAAGTTTTCCATGAGAATAAAGAAAATTGGAGAACTCCATAGAACCGTGACTCATATTTTTGCTTGAGAAGAAGATGGGTGAATAGTGTTATGGTTGATTTTTATTAAGAAATGGGTGGCTAGGATTGAGCCTCATCACCCAATTCTAAGCTATTCCCGAATTCTACTGTAGCAGCCACGAAAAGTTCACTTTTTGACCTACTTTTTATTCATGTTTGGAAAACTGTTCAACGTAGAAGTTGTAGTCTCGGTCTTAGCATTCTGATGATTTAAAATTCATAAAAATATGAGATCGTATGAAAACATTACGGCCCAAATATCATGGGCTATCCGAATTGAATCTCGAAATAAATTATGTATCGGAACCACGATGAATTTATTAAATACCCAAAAAGTAATTTCACATGCACACATATGGTTGAACATGATTTATATCATGTATTATGCCGCATATAACGTAGTAGTCGTTGTAGTAGTCGTCAGAATTATCGGGGTGTTACATAATTAGATCTCATAGCTGAAATTATCCCTTAACAAGTAGACATGGGATTTTCTAATGACTCTGGTTGAACATGATATGATGACCGAAACATGAGATCTTTAAAAAATCAGCAAAATATGCTATCGGGTAGAGGCAAAGGTGGCTTTGCCCAAAATGTGCAAAGATAACATGTAGCATCTCTCCAATACATGTGTTATTGTAGGTAATCATGGAAAATTGATTGAATATTGTTGACATTAAATATGGGCCATGTAATTCTCCCTCACTCTATTTATCGGCGTCCTCAATAATGGTGTAGCTTCGGAGCTTGTTCAAACAACATACTATCTTCATTTTGATTCATCTGGAGGCTTTCAATATTTAACCCTTTGTTTGCTCTACTCTACGTCTTCACTTGTAGTTGAATTTCTCCAAGGTGAACTCCCTAAATCTTGACAATGACTTCATGTTGATTCTCTCCTCTTGCAGGTAGCTAATGTTAACGTACGTTTGCCTATATAAAACCTTGCTGGTAAAATCCATTTGAGAAAAAACCTGGATGAAGGAAAAAGAGTAATGTCGATGATTTCCAAGATAATAAAATTGTAACATCCTCGATCTAGAAGATTCTACCGACAGGGAATATTCCATATTATTTCCATGAGCCTATATCTTCTAAGTATAAACTATATTATTTCTATTTTCTCAATCAAATTCTTATTTATGGAACCAATGCCCAAACTCAACAATCACAGAAAACAAGTTCATTATTAATAACTGTATAACTATAAACACCTTTTATTTACACTGACTACAAATAAGCCAAATACTAATACATAACTTTTGTTTGACTCTGACTGAACTCTCACTCTCTCTCTAACTTGAACTGGTAGACTCCATACCCTAGTGACTGCATCAGTATCCGTCCTCCTAAGATCTTCCTCTGAGAATTCCTGCAAAACCAGAAAACTGGAAGTGAGGGGTTAGACCGTTGTACGATCTAAGTGAGTGGACGAAAAACTAAAATACAGTTATAAAACATTTTGTTCTAAAACCGAAAAATTCATGAAATAGTTTCACGAGAAAACTATCTTTCTGTCTGAAAACTCTGAGCTTCCTTCTGAAAAATCTCATCGTCTGATCTTTTCTATAAAGATTAACTCAATTTACTTTGAAAATCTGATTCTGAAGACTTGTATCTGAAAAGCTGTTTTCTGAAAATCGGATCTCTGAAAACTGATATGTCTCTGAAAAACTTGACATATGGGGGCGTTACATATCAACGTCCCCTATACACCTAACTAGAGCCAGAAGTGCAAATCTATGACTTTGGGGCGTTACCTATCGCCGTCCCGTAAAGCATGCCACTATTGTCCTTGAAACTGGTGATCTTGGGGCGTTACGTATTGCCGTCCCCCAAGCCACTGAACTAGAACTGGGGGTACTAATCAATGCTACCTTCCAAGCTTTGAAACTATGATCTAGGGACATCTGTCATCCCTAGTCCTGAACTAGGATCTGGGGGCGTTACGTATTGTCGTCCCCCCAGTCCTCAACATGTGCACATGTGCAGTCCGTCAATTCCATGTCTGTATAAGTTACATACTGAGGTGGGTTTTTCCCTCATGCTTCGAAAAATATAAAACATATTCTGAAAAACATTTCTTTCTCAAATATAACTTAAATCATAAACTTTTGTAAAATAAATGTAAGAAAAATGATCTAACTCCCTAAAGCGTAAAAAGTAAGTTTATTACAAAAATAAAAAAATGAAGGTCAATTTAGATGAGAAGTGTCCACTCACTGATTGGAATCTGGTTGGTGCTATATCGCTTTGTCGATGGAAAGTGCAATTCCTGCAATGGTATTTTTCTTATGATTTTTCTTCATTCTTCAAGCCTTCCAAGGAGGCCAATGCTCTTCCTTGATTCATCTTCTCCATTTTTCTCTATTTTATTTTCTTTTTTCCCTCCTCTCTTCTTCTTCTTCTTCTTTCCTTCTTTTCTTTCTCCTTCATGTTTTCTTCTTCCTTTTTAGAGATACATGAATAGTTCCCTTTTATACTTGGCCCTTTTTCAAAAAGAAAAAATGTAGAAACTTATTGAATTTACTATATTGCCCTCAGGAACTATTCATCCAAATTTTTTATCTGTAGTTTTAGCATATTTCTATTTCAAATTTGGAAAACGGTTGCAGAAATATGGGCTGTCCGGAGTGGCCTCGATCTTAGCTTTCCAGTGATATAAAATTCATAAAAATTAGAGTTCGTATGAGAAAGTTATGTCCCAAAAACTATGGGCTGTCTGGAGTGGTACATTATACAGTTTCCTATCAGAATTTTGAAAAATTAACCAATTATCCCCAAAGTCATTCCGTGAGTGTATTTGTGTCCCAACATAATTTATATTATGTTATCTTCGTCCATTGACGTAACAGTACTACACTGCAACAGTAGTATAGACTATAGGTCGTTACGAAAAAACTTTAAGGGTCTTATAGCATCTCATCAAATGTTTGGACTCATAGGGGTTCCACACACGTTTGGATCACCAACCTACACACTTATGAGGCTACTTCTAACACTCATCTCATCGAAAAATCAATGAAGAAGTCGAGCTTCTATGAAAATTTGACATTGAAGTCGACTTGAAACTCGATGGAAATCTCCATTGGTTCCCACAGTCTCAGGTCACTTTGGATTTTATGTAACTCTTTTCCATGAGACTTGAGTCTTCTGTCACCCAACCAACCCAATTTATTATGAATTTCTTTCAATTACTACAAAAAAAACGAAGAAGATATTGCAATAACATGGATACGCTAATGAATGAGATTACATGTCTAACTCAATAACATTATATAAGTTTTGTGGTGATTTGGCACATGATATCAAAACATAGCAACATCATACACGCTCTCGCATGCGAGTCATCGTTTCAAATATAATAGCTTAACTCATGCACTTGTGTATAAGATTTCACTTTTCTGATAGCCCAGCATTATTTATAGAGCAACTCCACACACGTGATTATGTATTAGATTTTATTTCCAATCACAGTTGCAGCCCCATACAAGCCGATTTTGGTCACTCTTTTATACACGCTCTTGTGCGTGAGTTTTCATTTCTGATTTTATAACTTTTCTATGAGAGGCGTCATACATGCGTACGTGAATGGGTTTTATTCTAATAAAGCGACAATGGTCTCAATTGTTTTGGGCTATAAATAGATCACTTGTTCTCCTCAACCAGGCATCTTGTCGACCCTTCCGACTCATGGCGTTTGGTGCGGCCCACCGGGTCACTTGAAGACGAACACACACGACCAATTAGTATTTGTTAGGTCTAATTTCTCATGAGTTCCCCTCTAAGATTACTATTGTTGCTATCATATCACTAGCAACTACCTTATTCTCATTATCAATTTAGGGTCATTTGGCTCTATCATGAGCTTCTCAATTTTTCTCAATAATCACTTTGGGGACAATGTTGTTCTCATCTCACATGATAATCCATCTCCGTGATAACTCTAGGTCATTCCACTTTATTATTCTTAGGTTCCAACCCAAGACATTATATTCCATAGGTGTTCTCAATCCATTCAAGGTGTTGGAATATATACCCTAGAGCTTCATGAATTGTGTAAACAAAATTTTTTGTTTGAAATAAAAGATGCATTATTCATTCATTAGTTGTATGATTTAAATTGCATATTGTAAATTGTCTAGTTTTCCCTTAATTACTTCTGTGCTTTTCGGCTTAGTGTATGGGTGTCATACACAAGAGGATTTAAGTCTGAAATTATTAATCTAAAATATTCCATAGAAAGCAAACAAAGCGGTCACTTTTTTTGTGGTTTATTTATAGTTACGGTCCACTCTATAAATGTATGGCGACCTTGATCCGGGATCTTCCATGAGTGACATGAGATTTGAGGCACCTTATATAATGTGATTATATAGGACTGGACCCAGATAAAAATGAATTTCTTATAATATACGTTAAAAAAAAATGGATAAGTGCCTATTTGTAGGTTGTCCTAGGGAAACCAAAGTATAGTACTTATACTTTGTGTAAACGAAATTTTTTGTTTGAAATAAAATATGCATTATTCATTCATTAATTGTATGATTTAAATTGCATATTGTAAATGTCTAGTTTTCCCTTAATTACTTATGTGATTTTCGGCTTAGTGTATGGGTGTCATACACAAGAGGATTAAAGTCTGAAATTATTAATCTAAAATAGTCCATAGAAAGCAAACAAAGCGGTCACTTTTTTTGTGGTTTATTTATAGTTATGGTCCACTCTATAAATGTATGGCGACCTTGATCCGGGATCGTCCATGGGGGACATGAGATTTGAGGCACCTTATATAATGTGATTATATAGGACTGGACCCAGATAAAAATGAATTTCTTATAATATGCGTTAAATAAAAAATGGATAAGTGTCTACTTGTAGGTTGTCATAGGGAATCCAAAGTCTAGTACTTATACAACTCACAAGAGAACAATGTAATTGTTGCTCTCTATGCGGTTTTCCAAAG
>SKCR01037535.1:0-115498 GCA_019454045.1 Zanthoxylum bungeanum
TAAGCATGTGCAGTCGCTATCAGGCTGATCCAAGTGACGGTAACTGGGTTGCGGTTAAGAACATCCTTAAGTATCTTAGACGAACTAAGGATGCTTTCTTAGTCTATAGAGATGGAGAACTTGAGGTGATTGGGTTCACCGACGCAAGTTTCCAAACCGATAAAGACGACTCTAAGTCGCAATCAGGTTACATATTTTGTTTGAACAACGGAGCAGTGAGCTGGAAATCTTCCAAGCAAGAGACTATTGCCGATTCAATAACAGAAGCGGAATATATTGCTGCAACTGAAGCAGCAAAATAGGCAGTTTGGATCCGAAAATTCCTAATTGGATTGGGAGTAGTTCCGTTAGCAGCCGAGCCTGTTCCTTTGTATTGTGACAATAACGGGGCTATAGTGCAGGCTAAGGAACCGCGGTCTCATCAACGATCCAAGCATGTACTTCGACGTTTCCATCTGATTCGTGAGATCATTCATTGTGGCGATGTGAAGATCGAAAAGATCGCTTCATATGACAACATTGCAGATCCGCTGACGAAAGCTATCTCTCAGCAAAAGTTTGAACGACATGTACATAGTTCAGGTGTTAGATACTTGAGTGATTGGCTATGAGCCAAGTGGGAGATTGTTGGACAATTATGACCATAACATCACTATTTGTAAAAGATATTGTGGTTTTTATACAAATTAACTATGTGATAAAGGAAATTGCTATTTTATCATTTTATAATTAGATTACTTGAATATATATAAATGATAAAAGTCCATATGATTAGTTCCGGATTAATAAGATATGAGACAATATCAATCCATGAACGATTAGTCATTAAATATCCTAGTCGTAGTATTATCGAGACTTGACATCGATAATGCGGAATAGACTAGTGTTACACTTGTGCGCGTTATGGAAGTGTAACATCATAGTTCTCATATATTTGGGCATTGGATACTCATGCAAGTGCAATAGGAGGTTCTGTTTGCCGATGGTACGAAAACAGCTTCGCTCTGGATAGACCCCTCGGAATCCCATTGGTAGTATGACTATGTGTCTATGGGAATCCGAATCAGGGTAGGTGTATTTGGTCTTAACTTAAGACTTGCATCGCTAATACTTGTGACAATCAGTACGCTTTGGTTTTGGTCATCCGGGGCTTTAACAGGTTTTGTGTACGCCTCTTCTTGGTTTATTGAGAATCGCAGTGTATTGGGAGTGATGTCATGATGGAAGTATCACTTAAGTCATATGGAGATGATGATCACGCAGGGATACAGAACTGGTACTCTTAAATACTGCAGCTATCGGGATAGTATGACAAGGTCATGATTATCCGATTACAGAGACTAGTTGCTAGTGATCCGATATATGCTTCATACGGGGCAGACACAATCCCAGCCCCAGGCCTAGCATGTGACATTCGATACTGGATCGTAATGCGCAATACTTAGTATACTACGCTTGATAAAGCTTATGTATTCCTTAAAAGAATATTTCTGGAGAATTGGGTAGACACGGTGCTTTGCTAGAAGCCAACCATGTCTTGTAAATCGGTAAGAACGTGGTACTAGGTACGTACGTATTCTGATAGTCCGAAAACCGTATTTACTGCCAACATATCCATGGATCTCATGGGTCACTTCCCAAAGATTCACCGATGACGTTTGACTCGAACAGAATTAATCTAGGATTAATTATAAGAGAGAGAATTAATCTAGGATTAATTGCGGCAAAAATTTATCTGGGATAAAATTCGGATAGAAGAGAGAACACGATTAATTTGGAGTTAATCGATTAAATAATATATTGGATATTTTAATTGAAATTAGATTTCAAAGCGGAATTTAAATTGGATTTTAATTCGGGCGAACAAATTAATTTAGAATTAATTCGTAATCGACTTTCGTAATAATATTACGAGGCATTATTATTTAATTAAATTGGATTTAATTAAGTCGCAACGAAAAATTTGTTTAATTTGGAATTAAACAAATCCGGGCCCGAGCGAAGTTGCGTGTTGAGTTGTTCGACTTAAATTTGGAATTTAAAAGTGGTGGGACCCACTTGACTTACATCAACAAGTTTGACTAGTGATGGAAGTTGTGAAAGGTTGTGTAAGAATTGGACTGCTTATTCAACACACAATCCAAACCAACACACTTTGTTTTAATTTTGGAAAGACATAGACCAACTTTTGTTTTGATATTTGGTAATTGATTTTAGAAATCAAATATAAAAAAAAAAAAAAAACTCTCTCCCTCTCCCCTTACTTTGCCGTGAACATCATCTTCTCCAAGGGAAATTTTGCTTCAAAATTTCTTCAAGCTAGCACTTTCAATGAGTCATACAAGGTGATAGGGAAACTAATCCCTTGAGTTTGGAACACAAACTTCAAGCTTGGAGCTTCCGAAACGAAAAGATTTTTGAAATCTTCACATCCGATCATTGTAAGTATTTCTGCCACTTCTTTGAATATTCACACACAATATCATCTTAGAGGTCCTTGGCATGTTCTAGGAACACTAACAAATACTGCTCGGAAGCTCGACAGGACAAACCAGACTTAGAAAATGGCAAAAACAGAAATTCAGCTTTCGCATCGCCACACGAAAATGACGGCGCGTCGCGACACACCTTATAAGAAGAAGACATCGCGAAACACACTATTCTCTCAACACGTGTCCCCAACGTGGCATTCGCGGTGTGACGCACAGAACCTTGGCGTCGTGACGCGCCGACCAAACTTTGCCTATAAATTGAAGCCTCCAGCAAAAAAAATTTTCATACTTTCTTTCCGAATTCCTCTATAGATTTTGGAGAGAGTGTCTTGTGTATTTATTTATTTAAATCTTTTTGTAATGTCTTTTTCTTTCAGTAATAAAATTATGAGTATGTTTAATTACAAAATGAGTAGCTAATTTCTTTTCGCTGGGGTAATGGGTGAAGCTTTTATAATGAAAACTTAGATCAATCTCGCATATATTATAATAAATAAATTATAATCTAATGACAAAAACTTGATTTAGATCTAGATTAATTATTGACAAAATTGGCTACTGCCTATATGGCTGGTTTTATCTTGCTACCGCCTATATGTTTAGTTTTATCTTGCTACCACATATATGGATGGTTTTATATGATTTTGACATAATGGAGTACCTTGATAGGACTTGTTATAGACAAACGGTATAACCACCTATATGTCTAGTTTTATATTGTATCACCACCTTTATGGCTGGTTTTATGTTTTTGGCATACTTAGTACCTTGGCAGAACTAGTTATTGATAGAAATGACTATAGCCTTTATGGCTGGTTCTACATATTGGCATAATTAATTCCTAAGCTAAATTAATTGGGTAACAAGGACAATTTATATATAATAACTAAAAGAGATTTCTAGATTTGAAATATTAAAAGTGGATCCCCCAACTCCAGCATTTCATTTTATTACCACATTTTCACTTAAAAGTTTCTAATAAATCCAACAAACCATACATTTTGCTTTTCGCTCTACTTATCATTCTATTTTACTAAATCTATTCCCTGTGGATCGATCCCGGACTTACCGAGTTATTTTATCACTTCGACACTTTTATACTTGGGAGTAAAAGACCACTTTTTGAGCTTGTCACCTTGCATAGTTGGTTCCCCTATCTGGTGGAGATATTTTCTTTGATATGGAAGACCTGTTATATCTAGTTCTGGTTTGATGAGTAAGATTGTAGTATGCTATAAGTATGTACTTTGTATATTGTATGTTGATATGCATGGTTGATTTGTGAAATTAATGTAAGAGATGAGTGTTGGGTGTTTACCAAATTTAGAATGCATTTTGTGAAGATTCCATTGGATGAAATCAAGCGTCGGTATCTTATACTGTATAAAGATCCGAGGTTTAAGCTCAGTGTTTCAGTAAAACTTTTACAGTTCATAGTTAGCTAATGCTTACGTTTTAGCTCATATAATCCATATGAAGTAACCAGCCATAGTTTAAGCTGACTAAACCACCACGGGTTTTGGATGGCCTTAGCCACGAGTTTGGGTGGTTTGGTAGATAATAAGTTAATGAGATGTCAGAATTCCGTAGATACGTAGTATAATGTGGAACCGAGAAGATAAGTTTACTACAATGTTACATTCAGTACCTTAAGTAAATTATCATGGTATAATATAAGTAAACGGCCATCGAGTAGAGATGAGATTTATAAGTTTGTATATATTCTTATATATCTGATTACTATTTATGTTCTTACAGTTACTTGATATTCTTACATAAGCCCTGAGTTACTTACTGAGCTTTATAGCTCACACCCCAACAGTTTGCTAGTGTTGCAGGTTCATATTGGACTCAGGGAGCTAGTATAGCACTAGAGACATCTTGAAGACAGCGGATCAGCTCGATGCAGTCAAGTTGGTCTTGAGTAGTTGTATTTTTTTGGAATGGTAATTGGCTCCCAAAGCCTAAGTTTTATTTATTTGTATCATTTGTAAAATTTTAAATCGTGCTAAGCACGTAATTGTTTGTAGTTATCTATCTAATATCAAGCCGTAGGCCTATTTGCATATGTGTTGAGATTTGTCAGGCCGGAGGTTTTTTAGAATATGAGTTGAGATTTTTCAGGCCGGAGGCCTTTTGGAATATGAGTTGAGACTGATTGTTTTGAATTTAATATCAGGACACCTCGAGGTGTTGGACTTTGATCCAAGTTTTAGGATTTTTAGCAGAGGTCATGCCGAAATTTCAGTAGCATCAGAGGCTTATGGAGATGAGATTTACTGTCTCCTGCCGATAGCATCCTGACATTAAGTGAGATGTTACAAAGTTGGTATCAGAGCATGGTTGAGAAGCCAATTTCATGGTCTAGAGTCAGTGACTGCAATGTGGTGTATCCGATTGTCAGAGAATGTCTTCTGTTTTGTAAAGACCAGGTAGGTCTTTGTATGTGATATGAATGTTTCCTTTCGTATGAGATGATTTTTTCTTGGCGCCTAGCCCGATTGTATTGGAGTATGTGGATGACTTATTTTGATGTGTATAGACTAACTATTTTTGTATTAGAAGAAGTTACCATGAGTTGAGACCTTATGAGCCATCGGGACTAGAGAATTTGAAGTAGTTATATATTAGCAATATTAGGCCCTTATAAAGGCATAGGGTTATTAGCGAACCTAAGGTATGTGTTTGAGACCTTTGAGACTAAGAATTCGGTGTATCACCATCGCTGAGTTCGAAGTCATGAGGGGTGTGTTAAACCCACGCAGTTATTTGTTAGTTAGGTTCTGGTTAAGAACCAAGTTAGTATAGTTTACCGTTGACGAACAATTGAAGACGATAGATATGAAAAAAAAGGTTAGCCCTTAGCCCCAGTAAGTAAATATACGATTGATGAATAAAGTTAGACAATTTCTAGAAATGGAATAGAGATTTTTCATGTATGTATTGTGAATTAGATCGGCAGGTATAAGGCGGAATAATTTCGATGATGAAATTTTATAAGGAGGGCACAATTGTAATATCCAGAAATTCGGAAACTCTTCCGGAAGGATTACATATTGTAGATCGGGTCTCTAGATGAGACTATATAAGAGAATAAGAGCTTAAGTGTTGAAATATAGCTCGAAATATTTTTAAAATATAGATTAGATGCATTGGAAATCGCGCGACATAAAAGAGCCACTTACACGAATTACACATATTATTCTATACGAAGAAAGTTTTTTATTTTGATTATAAAATACGTAAACGAACTCTGATTAAGTTGATTCTTAAACCATCAGACTTATTTTTCCGAGACGAACAATTTTCGTGTTGAACACTTTTCGAAATTTGCATCACAAGAGCTTCAAAAATGTGAATTTATGAGGAAGCCCCATGATAGGGGCCTGATTGCAAATTACAGGGGTCTTAACTTAAATTTCAGAAACCTTTTTATAAATACCCACAAGTTTCAGAAATTACGAAAAAACCAAAATCCTCGCAACTCTCTCACCCGACTCCACATCTCCATAATATGCATTGGTGCTCTGCTGGTCGTGTTGGTGGCCTACTAGACACCACTGGCCGGTGCGACCTGCTAGGGGCGTGGGCCAGCTAACCCTCCACTTTGTGGTGGCCGGCGGCATCCCCTAGGTAGTCGGCAAACGACATAAATGAGGAGGATTCATGAGGCTATGGGTTTTTCGATCTCGACTCCTCGCTTTGTTTCACGACCCGAGCCATCCGTGAAATCGAAGCTCTCGGAGAGTACAACAAGTTGGCGGTGACGGATTTTCCGTTTCATGCACGGTTTCACACGAAACGAGGAAAGAATATTATGATGGAGAGTTACATATGGTGAACAGTAGCTCTGATCGGAATTCCATTGATTCCAGCGCATTCGTGGGATCGTTTGGAGTTCATATATGGCCTTGAAATCTCGGTAAGAACTTCCGGTAAAAGGTCACTAATTTCAAGTTTTCCGTTAAATATTCGGATATTTCCAGTAAATTCGTAGAGTAGCGTAACGATATAATTTGAATTGTTTGAGTATGAGTATATTGAATATGTGTATAGGGTAGAATCCAAGAGAAATCAGAGCGAATTTGATCCATCCGATATGTAAAGCTAGTTTCCGGTAAATTCGGGTTTTGCATGCATTTGTGCTTTGATGAACTTAATTAATGATTTAGATTAATTATGATGATACGATAGTATTTGAGTAATTCCAGAGAGGTTCGGAAGATTTAGGATCCTTCCGCAGCGTTTTTGAAAACTTTTTAGAAGATTTTCTAGAAACCCATAATTTTCATATTTAAGCTAGTAGATGGATATAGAATAATGTATAATGATGTATTATGAGTAATGAAACTGAAATCACTAAAAACAGATTTAATTTGGGTATTCCCGGAAAGTTAGGGAATTTATGCTATCAGTAAGTTTTCAATGATTAACGACCCTAACCGTCCGTATTTTTTTATTACAGATGGGGAAAAAGGAAATGATAACCTGGACCCCAGGTAAGTACCTCACTGTGAACTTACGTTAGGAAGACAAGCTACGATAGCTGATTGTGTGTTTTTAAATGCATATAGATAAGTATATAGATTGCAGAATTGTAGAAATATGTAACAGTATCTATGGAGTCTTATAAAGCATGAAATGAGAGTTCTTAGAGGTACAGTCAATGAGATTCGTAAAGAGCGCGTATAGAAATAGATTGTTTGAAAGTATGCATAGTGTCAGATTTCTAGATAGCAAGTGATGAGCGGAAAATATATCAATATTTACCGCCCCTTTTACTTAATATTTTGTTTAGTTTCTCGGGTTTGATGAACGTTTTGATGTGTTTTAGTTTATTTTGCAGATAAAATAATATTGGGACTTAATGAAATCATTTAGGACGAAATATGGGTCAAATAAGGGCAATTATTGGACTTGATATTTTAATTTTGGAGATTGGAAACTTGAAAGGGCGTTTTGACGAAGTGCAGTTTTGGAAATTCCAGTTTTGCGCATCTGTCGTATTGTGGGCATAACGTTTTACTCAGATATCGGATTGAGCTGATTCAAGTTCCAGATTAAAGAAGACTCAAAGATCTACAACTGTGAAAGACAAAATAATTTCGAATTCTGAAGATTTTATTCCCGAAATTGATGAACCATCCAGAAGTGTGTAGTGTGTAATTATTAAAGTCACTTTCAATCATTTTCAAAGCAAAAAATAAATTAATAAATAAATAATAAAAATTATCAAATCATCACCAAACATGATAAGAGATTAGTGGAGCAATTAATAATGGATTTGGTGGAGTATTAGTGGAGCAATTAATAATTGATTTGATGGATGATTTGATGGAGGCAAAATTTTGCCTATAAATACCAAGCCATTTCATTTGTAAAATTCATACTTTCTTCTTTGAATTCCTTAAGAATACTAAGAAGATTGTATCTTGTTTGTTTATTTATAGTTTTCAGTAATTAATTTTCATTTTCGCACTTTCTTTTCTTTACTTTTCAGTTTTTACTTTCCGCAATTTACTTTTACGCACAGTACTTTTCTTTCTTTAATTTTCAATTTTTACTTTTCAGTAATGAGGAGGTAACTCCCCTTTGCTGGGGTAAAAGGTAAAACTTTTATGACTAATATTTAGATTAATCTCCCTTAATTATAATATATAAACTAGTTAAAACCTGACTTAACGAGGATACCGCCATATTGGTCGGTTGGTAATTATTTAAATTGGTTTTAACCTGACTAAACTGGATACCGCCTGATTGGTCGGTTGGTAATTAATTATTAATTTGACTTAATCTGGATACCGCCTATATGGCTAGTTGGTAATTATCATGCAAAGTTAATATATTATATTAAGGGAAATATCTAAAATAGAAGTAATAAAAGCGGATCCTTTTACCTCAGCATTTTCTTTTATTGTACTTTTACTTTATTTACTTTTCAGCATTTTACTTTTCAGCATTTAATTTTCAGTATTTAATTTCAGCATTTACTTTTCAGCATTTTACTTTTCAGCAATTTACTTTTCAGTATTTAATTTTTAGTATTTTACTTTATGTCTTTTATTTTATTTAAGTTTTTACTACCTGTAAATATGTGTCGTAACTAAGCCAGTTATTTGGGGTTGTGATGAAATCCAATATCATCGGTTTATAAGGGGTTAAATTATAGTTTGGGTAATATAAAGGTTTCTTTATTGAGTCTTAAACCTAATGCTTTTTATTAACTGGCCATTAATAAAATTGAACTGGTAAATCTAAAATGAACTAGACATAGGGATTTTAGGTTTAAGACCTTAGACTTAATAGCCCACGATCTTCCTTGAGGATAGATAACCCTTTAATAGATTTCCTTACATGATAGGAATATACCTGTCGGGCGGGGGTAGCCATAATTGGAACTTAAACTTAATGAATCCAGATAATTTGGTTGACATAGACATATGGTTCAATTGGGTTAAACTGGATATTTGTGTCTGACCATTGACAGAGGCTTACACATAATTTAGTGTTCCAGGTTAATAAATCAATATATTACCCAACTTTAAGATAACCACTTCATCTTTAAAATGATATTGGAAGAAATCACAACCCTAGATAGTTTTTAATACTAAATTTTCTTAAAATCTACTTTCGAACAATGTTATTTACTTGTTTTTAAATTTAGAATTGGACTTATGGGGATATGCACTTAATATATGACGGAGGAAATCTTGGACTTATGGGGATCGTTTCAAAGGCTGCACAGGAAGGAGGCAGTCACGTTTGGGAATCATCCCAAAACCCTTGGCAGAAGCAAATCTTATTGAACCATCAAACGGAGAGGAACTGATCGTGCCAGGTATGTCTGAACGACTGGTAGAAATGATTAATCGTGCTGATGCTTTTATTGCTTTGCCAGGTGGCTTGGGCACATTGGAGGAAATTTTTATAGTGTTATCTTGGGCGAACTTGAACATACACCAGAAACCAATTGGGCTATTTAGCGTTGATGGATTTTATGATTTTCTTTGTGTGTTTCTTGATGATGCCCGGAGAAATGGGTTCGTGTCAAAACCTTTGAAAGAACTCATTTTTACTGCTAGAACTGCTCCGGATCTAATAGACCAAATTATAGCCTATGAACCACGAGTTGACCCTATCCTTTCAAAGATAAATTGGTCTGAGGACGATCGTGGTAAGAGACGTAGGATTAATCTGGATCTTAACCTTTAATTTCCTGTAGAATTTCAGCTAACCAGGTATTATTTTCTAAACTCTTCTTCTACTGTTTAAGACATTACGGACAATGTCTAATTTAGGTTTGGGGGAGGGAATTAGTTTATCAGTACCTCGTTTTTAGTTTGTGTGTTGTTTTTATTTTTAGTCCAAAATTTTTCGAAAAATAAAAAAAAATTTACAAAAATATTTTGCATTTTTGTGTTTTGACTAAAAAGGTGAAATTGGTAAGAGATAGCTGAGTAAGGAGTTTCCACTCCTGAGACGTATCTCAAACCTATTTCGAAACAAGTTAATTTTTGTTTATTTCATTTTGAATTATTTAATTTGTGAATTCTCCTTAAACGAACTAAAATGGATCTTCATATGCTCAGTTGACAGATATTATCAACATATATAGTAACATACGGACATGAGCTAAAATTGAAAAGTTTGTAATATTCAGTGCTCTAGTTTAATTGGAGGAAACATCTCAAAAAACAATGGAGTAAAAAAAAAAAAAGTCTGAGATCCGAGTTATTAAGTCTGTAAGGGTGTTTTAACACCTAGTGCCCTAAAGCCAACTGGTTTGGGAGTCACTGGCCCAAAGCTCGCTACATGGATCAAAGATGCTGCAAAAATATATATATCTGAAATCTGAGTAATTAAGTCCGTAGGGGTGTCTTAACACTTGGTGCCCTAAAGCCAACTGGTTTGGGAGTCACCGACCCAAGACTCGCTACATAGACGGAAGATATTGTATATAAATAAAAAATAGAAAAAAAAAATCAAAGAAAAAATCAGAAAAATGAGAAAAATTATTCCATTGCTACAAAAAGGTGTGAAATCTGATAGAACTTTAGGACAAAAATATTACTCTCTTATCAACTGCACTTATGACTGTTGTGGGCAAAAATGAGTTGTTTAATATTATGTTGGCTGTGTATATGAAGAATGGTAAAAATAATCGGAGAATTTACTTATTCTGTAATTTAGAATGAAACAAAACAATTATTGACTTGGAGTAGAAGTTTCACTTGATTAGTCACTAACATCTTTATTCTCTTTTCGCTTGTCTTTTTGCTTTTGTGTGCATTAGTTTTACTACCTTTTTACTTTTGTAAGATGTTTGTGGTTATCATTGCTGTAAACCCTCACGAGACTACAACTCGTCCACTAGGGACACCTAGGGGTTTAAAGGCTTGTTGCATATGCTAAATGCAACCGTGATCCCTACGAAAGTGGCTTAGTTTAATTTTAATTTTATTTTATTATTTTGCTCGAGGACTAGCAAAATGTTAGGTTTGGGGGTGTGATGAGCGGAAAATATATCAATATTTACCGTCCCTTTTACTTAATATTTTGTTTAGTTTCTCGGGTTTGATGAACGTTTTGATGTGTTTTAGTTTATTTTGCAGATAAAATAATATTGGGACTTAATGAAATCATTTAGGACGAAATATGGGTCAAATAAGGGCAATTATTGGACTTGATATTTTAATTTTGGAGATTGGAAACTTGAAAGGGCTTTTTGACGAAGTGCAGTTTTGGAAATTCCAGTTTTGCGCATCTGTCGTATTTTGGAGCTTGGAGCTTGGATTCAACATTCAAATAGAACCTTGGCCGAATCTTGGAGGACTTCTCAAGGGCAAATTTTTGTGTTCAACGCATCCAACATCCGCTCTTTGTAAGTATAATTCTGCCATAGTTTACTTTTGTATTCACAATATTTCATTGCTTATATGATCTTGGAATGTCTTAGAGACCAACAATGGTATCAGAGCCTTGATGAGCATGAAATTGAACTTAGGGTTAATATACTAAAATTTGGGTAAATTTGATTTGAGCATGATTTAACCAAATTGTTTGTTTGAGTATGCTTGTATATGGATAACTTGGAGTTATATGTGATCAAATTGATGAAAAACTAATTGGATTATTTTTCCCCAATTTGGGTATGATGGGCGAATGTGAAGATAAACCCTAAGTCATGGTATTTTTTGTTCTTTTGATCATTGGATGAGTTTAAAGATTTGGGATAAATTGATTAATGATTTAATTGGATTGAAATCGAAATCGGTTTAAAAAATCCCAAAATCCCGTGAGCTTCAAAGCATGAAATGAGATGATTTTTTGTTTCAATAATGTTGGACATGTGTTGAACAAATTAAACATGATTAATTGATTAGATTAGTATTTTGGAAATGTTAATTTAAATAGTTAATCATGGCTAAACACTTTAATTAATTAAATCATGATATTTGGAATATTAAAATTTAATTAGTTGGGCTTAATTTAGAATTGGGCTTATAATGTTGTATTTGGGCCTAATGGGCTTGGTTGGGCCAAGTTGGTTTAGGTCAATTGGATTGGATCCAAATTGGGCCTAAATCATTCCATTAAGTCCAAATATGACAAATGGGCATTTTATGTTTAATTGGGCCTTATGGGCCGAAATTGGTTTCTTGGCAAATATGGTGATTCCTTAATTGGGCTTTGGTATTCGGGTTTGACCCATATTGACCAAAGTCCATGCCTTAAGAAATTAATTAAAAGCCCATTGGACTTTAATTAAATGACATTGGATGTTAATTGGGCTTTGAGACCCATTTAGATTAGATTTGGAATCTAAGTCGTAAAGGCACATTAAAAAGTGTAGTTATTTAATTTGGAATTAAATATGGAATTAGTATTGAATACGAATTAAATTAGATTTAAATTGTAGTTCAATATAATTCAAGAATTCGTACTTTGAGTACTTATTCTTAAACGAGTTGGACTCGCGCAAATCAAATCGTTGTTTGAACATTGGATGATCACTTTATTCAAAGATTAATTAATTGGATTAGATTGATTGAATAACATGCTTTGTGTGAATACATGGATGTGTTGAATGAATAATGTATATCAGATGGATATTAGAAGGGAAAGGGCAATTTTGGAAATTATTGTAAATTTAGAATTTATTAAATTGGACCTGTGTGTCCAACTTTATCTCTCTTGATTCTTTGTAATTCTCTTCGCACCTAATTCCCCTCAATGTTAATGAGGTTTCTTTAATTGTATTATGTAATTGGGTAGAAGTTAGAATAGTGCTAGCCGGTGAGAGGAAATGGAGTGATTTGTTCTAGGAACAATCTGTGAGATATCCATCAGCATATCATTATTAATTTATTTACCGCGCCTTATTATGCTTTTAGAATGCATGCTTAAGGGTGTATGATGAGACCTAACAAAGATAATAAATTGGTTGCCAATTTACGCAAAAAAAACCCTCAATAAATATTAAGCTTTTTCCTTCCATTGAGTGATTCTTACTCAAGATCCAAGATTGGCACTGGTTTGTTGGCCAAAGTCAAGACCTTTGTCCATCGCGGATGTGTTTGAATCATGAAGGCTTTGTTCCATATCGTATGTCTTGTCCAAGTTGTGATTTGTTGGCCAAAGTCAAGATCACTTCTTGTCCATCGACATCGATTACGAAGTTTTCCAAAGTCAATGGGTTCCGCTTAACTGGAATCATTAAGCTTGTTGTGCCAAAGCCAAGGCTTAGTTGATTCAGAGGAAAAAGGTTAGGAAAATATATTGGATATATTAGCATATATATTGTATATATGTTTCGGACTTGGAGGTCCACCTACCGGATCTAGGAATTGGATGAGATCCAATTGATCTTAGAGATGTACCTAGTTAAATATCATACATCTTATTGGCCAAAGTCAAGGTTGTGTGTTATTTAACGGGATCCTAGCCTACTAGGAAACTAGGTTTCCCGAGTACTCAACAGAGGGTTAGAGGCTCGCCGAAAAATAGTGGGAGGCTAGTATTGAATTTGCAATTTCGTTCAAATACTTAGTTTTACGCGCTTTCAAATTATTTCGTCAATTAAATTTATTAGTTGGACTAATATATTATTATTTTTCTTGTAACAGTTAGACTGTACCCATACATCGTTAATCGAATAGTTAGACTATTGCGGTTAAGATGACTTGAAAGTTAAGCATTAGGGATATTGTCATGGGCGATAATGTCTTTAATGGCACAGACTTTCAAGACTGGGATATGAATCTCAGAATTGTTCTGGGATCCGAGAAGTTACTCTACACCATAGAGAGACCTCTTGGGCCTAAGCCCCGACCTGATCAGTTGCTTGAGCTAGAGCTTTGGAAGACTCATAGCGATGACAACACGACTGCTCAATCGGTAATGCTTGCTGCTATGAATCCGTAATTCAGTCGTCAAAATAAGGGATTGGATCCCTATGAGATGATGGCGAAGTTGCATGATCTTCACCGATCTAATCTTATATCGCAAAGATATGAGTTGCAGAAGAAGCTCTTCCGCGCTCGCATGTCAGAGGGTACGTCTGTTGAGCACCATGTGTCACAGATGATTGCTGACATTGAGCAACTCGGACAGATGGGCATCGTCTTCAAGGCTGAGACTTCAGTGGATTTGATCCTACAGTCTCTCCCTAACACTTGGAGTGGGTTCATCATGAACTACAACATGTTGAACCAAGACCAAACTCTTGGAGAATTGATGTCCACTCTACGCGAAGCAGAAAAATAGCTCTTTAAGGCAATAAGCGCGAGGCGTACTTTGCTTCAACATCTCAGACTCCGATGGCTTGGCCCAAGGCGACTGGTGGTGTCAAGAAGAAGGGTGTGGGACACAGAAACTGGACGACGCATGATGTTCTAGGCTCGCGGCCTAGTTGGGAGTACGGAGTAGCCCGTGGGGGACTAAACCAGAGAATAATGGAGTCGCCACCCGGTGTGAACCGGGAAAATGAGATTTAAGGCCGCACTCACCCCTCGCAAGGGAAGACCTCAAACCGTTGGGTTTGGAATGGTCCCTTACTTATGCCACTTGTAATAAAATGATTTGTGCAATAATCTAACCAAGCCTAAGCAACATATTTCCAAGGATAATATATTTCCGAGTTCGCATGCATAAATCAAAGGTTCATCTAAGTTCACATGTAACACATTTTTAAGTTTGCATACAACCTATTTGCATATAATCTATGTTTGAATTTGCATGCATAAAGATAAATATGGCTAGCATACAATGTTATAAGCACATTACATTCCATCATAGGCATGCCAGTAGATAATAATTGTACAATCACGCATGAAAGCAAATCGGAATAACGGCAAGCCTAGAACAGCATGAACATGTTGAATGGATGAATGCGGAAGCATAAGTAGATGACTACGGTGTAAACATACATCATGGGAACGAACATGTAATCTTGTGCACACAATAAATGGCTAAACGAGAACATGAACAATCAAAAAGGCAAATGACAAAATGAGTATCCATGCATGAGATGTGATGAAAGAGGGCCTGTTTACCGTGGGCGTTCGTGCAGAGTTTGTATCCGTGTTCGAACGGTAAATAGAAGGTTCGCGTTCGAGTAGAGTTCGTAAACGCGTTCGAACGAACTGAGATAGAAAACATGCGTTCGTGTGGCGTTCTGAAACGCGTTCGAACGGGGTTACAGCAGCGACCTCCGAAATGTAGTAAAAAACATGACACATACGTGAACGGATGAATAGATGAAACCTAATAAATAATAACGGGGTAAAAGGCACGGCAAAGTATCGTGGTAAAGGTTCTTTCACCCCTCGAAATGGAGGACCTTTAATCCAACTTACTAAGCCCATGCGTATCACATCATAATGCATATAAAAATAAATACAACAATATCGGACTTCGTATACCCGATTGAACATATCTCACATTCAACCGACTATACATCATCCGACGCGGCAAAGCATCGTGGTAAAGGATTTTAACCTCTCAAAATAGAGGACGTTTAATCGCACTTACTAAGCCCATGCTCAAACAACACAAGACATATATAAAAATTAAAGACAACGATATCGGACTTCGTGTATCCGATTGAACATATCTCGCATCCAATCGAATATACATTATCCGCACGGCAAAGCATCGTGGTAAAGGATTTTAACCTCTCAAAATAGATGACCTTTAATCGCATTTACTAAGCCCATACGCTAATAACACGATGCATATAAGAAATAAAGACAGCGATATCGGACTTCGTAAACCCGATTGAACATATCTCACATTCAACCGAATATACATCATCCGGCGCGGCAAAGCATCATGGTAAAGGATTTTAACCTCTCAAAATAGAGGACCTTTAATCGCACTTACTAAGCCCATGCGCAAACAACACAATACATAAATAAAAAAGTAAAGACAACGATATTGGACTTCGTGTATCCGATTGAACATATCTCACATCCAATCGAATATACATTATCCGGCGCGGCAAAACATCGTGGTAAAGGGTTTTAACCTCTCAAAATAGAGGACCTTTAACCACACTTACTAAGCCTATGCGCAAACAACACAATACATATATAAAAAAGTAAAGACAACGATATCGGACTTCGTGTATCCGATTGAACATATCTCACATCCAATCGAATATACAATATCCGGCGCGGCAAAGCATCGTGGTAAAGGGTTTTAACCTCTCAAAATAGAGGACCTTTAATCGCACTTACTAAGCCCATGCGCTTTATCTCATCATTACATAAACAAATAACATGCGGAAATCAAGTAGCGAATAATAGACAAATCAAAACAACATAAAATGAAATATGCGCCGTTTACTCAAGTGGTACGTGGAGTTTTATCTTGAGTACAGATCATACTACCGTCCATTCGGAATCGGCTATGAAATTTATGTCTGGGTTTCCATCCTATATACCACAAGAGGTGACACATTTTTCATTGTATTCAAGGGCCACAACATACATCATTTTACAAATCATGCATTTTCTATCTATTCAAGGGCCACAACATGCTTCACTCCACAATAATCATGCAAACGAAACTCAATAAATAATAAAAATACAACTGAAAAATGGATGTGAAAGAATACCCTTAGGTCTAACCTTTTTCGTCGACTCTTAGACTCGCGTTTCACGGTGATCGGAAGGGTGAAAGCTCCGCAAATGTTCTGGTTCACTGGTTTGCATTTTTCCTCGCTGTTTCACTGCTCAAGCTACTGTTTTAACTCCGTTTCGCTGCTGTATTTCTGCTGTATTTTGGTCACTGTTTTTGGTGTTTTAGGCTACTGTTCTCGGCAGTTTTTGGATGCAGTTTTGGGCAATTTCGGGGACTATTTTGGGCAGTTTCGGGGACTGTTTTGGGCAGTTTCGGGGTGCAGTTTTAGGTAGTTATATGGGGTTGTTTGTGCGAATGTGTGAGGGGCAGTGAATGACTCGGGGTGAGGCAAATTTGTGGGTGAAATAGGCTGTTGAGATGTGAGGTGTATGGCGAGTTGAATGGGGAATTAACTTGCGAAGGTATGTGAGTGGAAGGCTATGTGGCTATTGAGTGTGCGTGGTCAGAGGGCCAGTTCAGGTTGAGTAGCGTTGAAGTGCTATGTGTTGAGGTTGGCAGGTGCCTATGTACTGAAGTGAGTGGATGGCTTACGTGAAGCAATGTGTGGGGGCGTGAGGCATGGAGCAGGTGTCGTGGAGTTGGGTGAGTGTGCTGTGAAGTGCTTGGAGAAGGGGCAATGTGTTCGTGAGTCAAAGGTAATTGGGACGTGGGGGCTGAGGGCTGTAACGTGTGAGTGAGAGCCTGCAAGGGTTGGGAGAGGTTGGTTTTTTATAGGCAAAGGGGGTAGGGCTACTCCTTGCTTGACAAGGAAATGGATTTGGCATTTAAGGGGGATTTGATTTAGTGTCAAACAAGGAAATCCTAAGATTGAGGGGGGACAAAATTAGTTCAATTTAGAAAGTCGATCTATTTAATTTGTATTGTTTAGGCATGATATTTGTTAAGTTAGGAATACAATATTTTTAATTAGGAATATAATTTGTTGATTGATTGTATTTGATGTTTTATTTAATTTGGTATATGATTTAATTAATATTTTATTTAATTTGGTATATGATTTAATTAATTTGGTTGTATTTTAAGGGCCTTGGGCGTGTGGGCCAAGGTGGTGGGCGTGTGGGCTTGCTTTGGTAGTGGGCTTGGTGTGTTAGGTGTTGTGTTGGCTTGGTGAGTGGGTTTGGGCCAAGGTTAAATGGTTTGCGGTGTTTTTAGGCTAAAGGTGCTTTAAAACGGAGGTCCAACGAGTGAGCCTGGAGCTAAACAAGCGAATAAAAATCTAACGAAATATCAATTCCCTTCCGACGACTGTTTCCCGCAAATTCCTCGACTTAAAAGGTAGTGTCTCCAAATGAGACTCATCATAGGGACTCACATGCAAAAATACAATGCCTACAAAGGGCAAGGCCAAATCGTCAAAGGGTTCTGGGAAACCTAAGGACAAATCCCAAGATGTATGTCTGTAGTGCGGCAAGCGGGGTCACTAGAAGCGTGACTGCCACGAGTACAAGGCACACATGAAGGAAATCAAAGCTGGCAAGGCACTGGCTTCAGGTATGTTTGTTATAGAAATAAACATGTCTACTACTAGTTTTAAGAATTGGATTTTTGATTCTGGTTGTGGAACTCATATATGTACTGATGTGCAGGATCTACAAATTAGTAGGAGACTGGCCTCAGGAGAGATTGACCTCCGCGTTGGAAATGGGACACAGGTCGCCGTTTTGGCCGTTGGCACTTTTGTTTTGGAACTGCCTTCGGGGCATGTACTTAAACTATCAGACTGTTATTATGTACCTAGTTTGACTAGGAATATTATTTCTGTATCTATGTTAGCCCAATGTGGGTACACTTTTGTATTTAGAAACACTGGGTGTTTTATGTATAAAAATGATATGGAAATTTGCACTGCTGATGTAAATAATGGTCTTTATATTTTGAATATGAATAAATCTCAAACATATAATGTAACAAACAAAAGGCTTAAAGTAAGTAACAGAGATGAAACTTACATGTGGCATTGTCGTCTGGGACACATAAACAAGACACGTATATCCACACTTTCGAAGAGTGGGTACTTGGACGGATTTGATCCAAATTCATATGACATCTGCGAATCTTGTTTATTAGGCAAGATGCCTAAATCACCTTTTAGCGGTAAAGGTATACGTGCCACCGAACTGTTAGCCCTTGTTCATAGTGATGTTTGTGGGCCCATGTCTAGCCAGGCTAGAGGTGGATATGAATAATTCGTAACCTTATGGATGATGCATCGCGTTATGGTTATGTGTATCTTATGAGACACAAGTCGGAAACCTTGAGAAATTCAAAGAGTTTCGACACGAAGTAGAAAAACAGACCGGCAAAAATATTAAGACATTACGGTCGGACCGTGGTGGCGAATACTTGAGCAATGAGTTTCTTGATTACTTGAAAGAATATGGTATTCTTTCACAGTGGACTCCTCCGGAACACCGAAATTAAACGGTGTGTCCGAATGGAGAAACCGAACTTTGTTAGACATGGTAAGGTCTATGATGAGTCGCACAGAGCTACATATTTCCTTCTGGGGATATGCATTGAACAGTGCAATACTTATTTTGAATAAGGTTCCATCAAAGTCTGTTCAACAGACTGCGTATGAAATATGGACAGGAAAGAAACCGGGTTTATAATTCCTGAAGATTTGGGGTTGCTGGGCATACGTCAAACGTTTGGAAGGTACCAAACTAGAACCCAAATCGGATAAATGCATATTTGTAGGATATCATAGGGAAACCAAATGATATTACTTCTATCACCCACAAGAGAACAAAGTATTTGTTGCTCTACATACGGTTTTGTCTTGAGAAGGAATTCCTAAATGCAGTGATAAGTGGGAGGAAAGTAGAACTCGATGAAAATCGGAGTGATACTGTTACTGACACAGAATCCTTAACGGAACATTAACAGTCCATCAGGGATGAGACTGTACCACAATCTTCGAATACACAAGGACCACGTAGGTCAGAGAGAATCAGAAAACAACCTGAGAGGTATGGGTTTCTGATCTCACCTCATATGGATATAATCTTATTGAGGAAGACGAACCGGCTACGTATGAGGAAGCGATACAAGGTATCGACTCCGGTTTATGGCAAAATGCCATGAATTCCGAAATGGATTCCATGTACACCAACCAAGTTTGGACACTGGTTGATGCACCAGAAGGCATAAAGCCTATTGGTTGCAAATGGGTCTTCAAGAGGAAAACTGACATGGATGGCAACGTACAAATGTACAAAGCTAGGCTTGTAGCGAAAGGGTATTGTCAACGATATGGTGTCGATTACGACGAAACTTTTTCACCCGTTTCCATGATAAAATCCATTCGGATAATGCTTGCTATTGCTACATATTTCGATTACGAGATATGGTAGATGGACGTCAAAACCGCTTTCCTTAACGGAAACCTTTTGGAGGATGTTCATATGCAACAGCCTGACGGTTTTGTCGTACCAAGACTCGCAAACAAGGTTTGTAAGTTAAATCGATCCATTTATGGATTGAAGCAATCATCGCGTTCTTGGAACCAACGTTTTGATGAGATCATAAAAGAAAATGATTTTGTTCAAAACGAGGATGATCCTTGTGTATATAAGAAGGTTAGTGGGAGCGCACTGACATTTATTGTCCTTTACGTTGATGATGTATTGCTTATTGGCAATGACATTCCCATGTTAATATCGGTGAAAGCTTGGCTTTCATTAAAATTCTCCATGAAGGATCTGGGAGAAGCAGCCTTTATTCTAGGAATAAATATCTTCTGAGATAGATCTAGAACGCTGCTTGGACTCACCCAGAGCACGTACATTGACAAAGTGTTGAAGTGATTCAACATGGATCAGTCCAAGAGGGGACTGTTGCCAGTGTCACATGACGTCACTCTATCTAAGGACATGTATCCTAAAACTCAATATGAGAGAGACAACATGAGTCGGATATCGTTCGCCTCGGTAGTCGGATCGATCATGTATGCCATGATATGTATGCGACATGATGTCTCGTATGCTTTGAGCATGTGTAGTCGCTATCAGGCTGATCCAGGTGATGGTCATTGGATGGGGGTTAAGAATATCCTTAAGTATCTTAGATGAACTAAGGATGCTTTCTTAATCTATGGAGATGGAGAACTTGAGGTAACTGGGTATACCGATGCAAGTTTCCAAACCGATAAAGACGACTGTAAGTCGCAATCCGGGTACGTATTTTGTTTGAACAACGGAGCAGTAAGCTGGAAATCTTCCAAGCACGAGACTGTTGCCGATTCTACAACAGAAGCGGAGTATATTGCTGCAGCTGAAGCATCAAAAGAGGCAGTTTGGATCCGTAAATTCCTATTTGGGTTAGGAGTAGTTTCGTTAGCAGCTGAGCCCGTTCCATTGTATTGTGACAATAACGGGGCTATAGCGCAGGCTAAGGAATCGCAGTCTCATGAACGATCCAAGCATGTTCTTCGACATTTCCATATGATTCGTGAGATCATACATCGTGGCGATGTGAAGATCGAGAAGGTCGCATCAGATGACAACATTGCAGATCCGCTGACGAAAGCTATTCCTCAGCCAAAGTTTGAGCGACATGTACATAGTTCAGGTATTAGATGCTTGAGTGACTGGCTGTAGCCCAAGTGGGAGATTATTAGACAATTATGACCCATAGCGTCACTATTTGTAAAGGACATTGTGGTTTTTGTACAAATTAACTATGTGGCAATGAAATTGCATTTTATCATTTTGTAATTTGATTACTTAAATAAATTAATGATAAAAGTCCATATGATTAGTTCCAGATTATAAGATATGAGACAATATCAATCCATAAAGGTTTAATCATTAAATATACTTAGTCATACTATTATCGAGACTGGACATCGATAATGCGGAATAGACTAGTATTGCACTTGTGCGTGTTATGGAAGCGTAACGGCATAGTTCTCATATAATTAAGTATTGGATACTTATGCAAGTGTGATAGGAGGTTGTGTTTACCGATGGTACGGAAACAGCTTCGCTCTGGATAGACCCCGCGGAATCCCATTGGTAGTATGACTATGTGTCTATGGGAATCCGCATCAGGGTAGGTGTATTTGGTCTTAACCTGAGACTTGCATCTGGGAAAATTAATATGGGATTAATTAGGAGAGAGAGAAAATTAATCTGGGATTAATTACGGAGATATTTTATCTGGGATAAAATATCATTTAAAAGAGAGAGAACGATTAATTTGGAATTAATTGATAAATTAATATATTCGATATATTAAACGAAATTGGATTTCGACGCGGAATTAAAATTAGATTTTAATTCGGGCGAATGAATTAATTTAGAATTAATTCGTCAGTGACGTGAATAGTAATTATGCTTGGCATGATTATTTAATTTAATTAGATTTAATTACGACGCAACAGAAAATTCGTTAATTTAGAATTAGCGAACCCGAGCCCGGGATTATTTGCGAGCGCATTCGCATTTCGAATTCGAGTGCGGCACGCAAGTCAAATCAAGCGTCAAATCGCTAGTCGCTTCTAGAGTCACATCATTCGTCAATCAAGTGATAAATGTCTTTCACTTTGAGTGATTGACGCCAGTCACTATTCATTGATTGATGGAGTGATGTGTGTGGTTGGCAAGCATTTATGGCTTGATTTTTTTGAAAATCAAAAGTGGTATAAGTTAATTGATTTTTTGGAAATCAATTAGTCAACACACAACCATCTCTCTCTTTTCTTTTTGGAGCCAAAACTCCTTCATCTCTCCTTCATGGTCTTGGACCGAATTCTTCACTGGTTTTTGTTGGGCAAAAACCGTGAGCTAGGGAAGCAAGAGTGATGATTTTGTGGCAAAAATCAAGAGAGCTAGCACTCCAAGAGGCATGCGAAGGTGATAGGGAAGTCCACCCATGAGCCGGGAACCGTTTGACGAAGCTTGGAGCTCACCAATGGCCGAAAATGGGGACTGCACAAACAGCCACTGCCGTGAGGTCCAAGGGCAGAAAATCAGATTTTTGTTGCCTCCCGCATCGCTCAACCGATCGATGTGAGTATTCCTCAACTTCGTTGATTTGTATTCGCACTTGTTTCATGCTTGTTTAATGATCTTGGGACCTTAGCAAACACCAACACACAGCTTACCATCCATAGTAAAATGGGCAAGTTGAAGTTTCAAACAGGGAGATCAAAAGAATCTTGGAGAGAACTGTTGGATCAACAAGGAAGGACTGGTCTAAAAAAACTAGATGACGCATTATGGGCTTACCGGACAGCTTACAAGACACCTATTGGTATGTCCCCATATCAAATGGTGTATGGAAAAGCATGCCATCTGCCAGTTGAGCTTGAACATAAGGCGTACTGGGCACTAAAAAAGTTGAATCTTGATCCACAAGCTACATGAGAGAAAAGACTTCACCAACTCAACGAATTAGAGAAATTTCGCCTACAGGCTTATGAAAATGCCAAACTGTACAAAGAAAATACCAAGAGATGGCATGATAAAAAATAGTGCGCAGACAATTGGAGCCAGGACATCAGGTGTTGTTATACGATTCACGGCTGAAACTTTTTCCTGGAAAGCTGAAATCAAAATGGTCAGGTCCATTTGTGATTATTCAGGTGTTACCATACGTAGTTGTTGAGATATACAACCCAAAGTCCAACAACAAATTCAAAGTTAACAGCCAGCATGTCAAGCACTATTGGGGAGAATCATTTGAGCGACAAAAAGAAAGTGTCACACTTTCAGATCCAGCATAACGTTTGAGCAGTCACGTCTAGCTGACAACGTTAAACTTAGCGCTAGCTGGGAGGCAACCCATGCAATTTGTGTATATATTATGATTTGGTGTGTTTTATTTTATGTGTTAGTTTTTGTAGGTGAAGTCATTTTAATATGGAAGAAGCTCTCGCAAATATTCACAAGCAATTTCTTTATCTCCCTCAAAATTCTCTGATGAAAGTCTACAAAACTCGCTTGGAATGGATGAGACTTCTGATGATCAAAGGTATTCCTAATGATATTCGTTGAGTAATCGAAGCACGGGTCCGATTAGCAGGTGAGTATTCTGATTCTTATAATTCTTATTTGCCTGGTTTTGGAAGAAGCACATATGTAAAGAAACGTATAGCTAAGCAAATGGGTGTTTGTTACAAATGTGCACGTTGAAATTGCAATACTCGTTGTCGTTCTTTAGGATTGGTGTCTGATAATCGCGAACATAAAATTAAATTCATTAGGGATGGCTTGAGTAAGGAGTCTTTAGATGATATATCTTCGACTCTTGAGACGCATCCCAGTGGATATGTTCATATAGCCATCCGCAAATTACATACACAATTCCAAAAAGAAAGACAATAATTAAGTCTCGGGAATCTGACTCAAAAAGACCATGTTTGCCAATTTATAAGAAAATTGGAAGGGAAGCTTGTCCCTGACGCATAGACGTCATTCAAGCCGTTACATTATTGTAAATATTATATCTCTTTGTCGTTTCCTAATCATTGTGATTTTTTCTGTTATTTTCAGGCTACTTTTTGACCTTTCACGATTTACTATTTTGCTACTAATCGTCCTTTGGAAGATACTTGTGCTATTATTACTCACCCTTTTCAGGTTCTATAAATTCAACTCATCATTGCACCTTTGAAGGCATCTAGATAAAAATGGAAGCCGCTTCAAAAAGACTGATTGAAAACATTTGTGTGTTTTACGGTACCAGTGTTGGTGTTAAACCAGAATACGTAACAGTGGCACAGGAATTGGGTCGAGTCATTGCTGCAAGGAATATGCATTTAGTATATGGCGGTGGCAATCTTGGACTAATGGGGATCGTTTCAAAAGCGGTACAGGAATGAGGCAGTCAAGTCTTAGGAATCATCCTAAAACCCTTGGCAAAGGCACATCTGATAGGACCATCAAATGGCGAGGAACTAATCGTGCCAGGTATGTTTGAACGACTGGTAGAGATAATTAATTGTGCTGATGCTTTTATTGCTTTTCCAGGAGGCTTGGGCACGATGGAGGAAATTTTTACAGTACTATCTTGGGCAAACTTGAACATACACCAGAAACCGCTTGGACTGTACAATGTTGATGGATTTTATGATTTTTTTTGTGTGTTTCTTGATGATGCCCGCAGAATTGGGTTTGTGTCAAAGCCTGTAAAAGAACTCCTCTTTAGTGTCAGAACTGCCATAGATTTAATTGACCAAATCTTAGCCTTTGAACCTCAAATTGACCCCATTCTTTCCAAGATAAATTGGTCTGATAATGATCGTGGTAAGAGTCGTCGGATAAATCTGGATCTTAACCTTTAACTTTTCATTTAGATGTAGAATTTCAGCTAACCAAGTACGGTTTTCTAAACTCTTCTTCTATTGTTTAAGACATTGGGGACAATGTCTCATTTAGGTTTGGGGGAGGAGAATAGTTAAATTGTATCTTGTTTTTATTGTTTTTTTTAGTCAAAATTTTTCAAAAAAGCCAAAAAAAATTGAAAAATTTTACAAAAACCAAAAACATATTTTGTATTTTTGTGTTTTTATTTGATTAATCATGTGAAATTGGTGTAAGATAGATGTGTAAGGAATTTCCATTCATGAGACGTATCTCAACCTATTTCGGAACAAGTTAATTTTTGTTTATTTCCTTTTAAATTATTTAATTTGTAAATTCTCCATAAAACTAACTAAAATGGATCTTCATATGCTCAGTTGATAGATATTATCAATATGCATGGTAACATACAGACATGAGATGTAATTAAAAAGTTTGAAATATTCAGTGCTCTAGTTTAATTGGAGGAAGCACCTAAAAAAAGCGATGGGATATAAAAAAAACGTCATAGATCCGAGTTATTAAGTCTGTAAGGGTGCTTTAACACCTAGTGCCCTAAAACCAACTGGTTTGGGAGTCACTGACCCAAAGCTCGTTACATGGATCGAAGATATTGCCAATATATATATATATATATATATATATATATATATATATATATATATATATATATATATATATCTGAAGTCTGAGTAATTAAGTCCGTATGGGTGTCTTAACAACCGGTGCCCTAAAGCCAACTGGTTTGGGAGCCACCGGCCCAAAGCTCGTTATATAAATGGAAGATATTGTATATAAATAAAATCAAAAATTAAAAATCAAAAAAATCCAAAAAAAATCAAAAAAATCAAAAAAAAAATATTACATTGTTAAAAAATGTGTGAATTCTGATAAAACTTTAGGACAAAAATATTACTTTCTTCTCAACTACACTCATGACTATTGTGGGCAAAATGAGTTGATTAATATTTTGTTGACTATGTATATGGAGAATGGTAAAAATAATCGGAGAATTTACTTATTCGGTAATTTAAAAAGAAACAAAACAACTATTGACTTGGATTAGAAGTTTCATCTGTTTAGTCATTAACTTCTTTATTCTCTTTTCTCTTGTCTTTTTACTTTTCTGTGCATTAGTTTTATTATCTTTTTACTTTTGTAAAACGTTTGTGGGTATCGTTGTTGTAAGCTCTCACAAGACTATAACTCGTCCACTAGGGACACCCAGAGGTTTAAAGGCTTGTTCCATACGCTAAATGCAACCGTGATCCCTACGAAAGTGGCTTAGTTTAATTTTAATTGTTTCTTGTATTTTATTTTGTTATTTTGCTCGAGGACTAGCAAAATGTTAGGTTTGGGGGTGTTATGAGCGGAAAATATATCAATATTTACCGCCCCTTTTACTTAATATTTTGTTTAGTTTCTCGGGTTTGATGAACATTTTGATGTGTTTTAGTTTATTTTACATATAAAATAATATTGAGACTCAATGAAATTATTTAGGACGAAATTTGAGTCAAATAAAGGTAAAAAATTGGACTTGACATATTAATTTTGGAGATTGGAAACTTGAAAGGGCGTTCTAACGAAGTGCAGTTTCGGAAATTCCAGTTTTGTGCAACTGTCGTTTGTTGGGAATAATGTTTTACTCCAATATTGGATTGAGCTGATTCAGGTTCCAGATTAAAGAAGACTCAAAGATCTACAACTTTGAAGTACAAAATAATTTTAAATTCTGAAGATTTCATGACCGAAATTGATGAAACATCCGTAAGTGTGTTATGTGCAATTATTAAAGTCATTTTCAAAGCAAATAAATAAATAAAAAATAAAAATAGTCAAGCTCCCACCAAATACATGATAGCAATTAATAATGGATTTGGTGGAGCAATTAGTGGAGCAATTAATAATGGATTTGGTGGATGATTTGATGGAGGTAAAATTTTGCCTATAAATACCAAGCCATTTAATTTGTAAATTCATACTTTCTTCTTTGAAATTCCTTAAGAATAACTAAGAAGATTGTATCTTGTTTGTTTATTTATAGCTTTCAGTAATTAATTTCCGCTTTCGCACTTTCTTTTCTTTACTTTTCAGTTTTTACTTTCTGCAATTTACTTTTACGCACAGTACTTTTCTTTCTTTACTTTTCAGTTTTTACTTTTCAAGCAATGAGGAGGTAACTCCCCCTTGCTGGGGTAAAAGGTAAAGCCTTTATTATTGTTATTTAGATTAATCTCCCCTAATTATAATATAATAACTATTTAAAATCTGACTTAACGAGGATACCGCTATATTGGTCTGTTGGTAATTAATTATAAATTGGTTTTAACCTGACTAAGCATGGATACCACGTGGTTGGTCGGTTGGTAATTAATTATTAATATGAATTAATCAGGATACTGCCTATATGACTGGTTGGTAATTATCATGCAAAGTTAATATATTATATTAAGGGATATATCAAAAATAGTAGTAACAAACGTGGATCATTTTACCTCAGCATTTTCTTTTATTGTATTTTTACTTTATTTACTTTCAGCAATTTGCTTTTCAGCAATGTACTTTTCAGCAATTTACTTTTCAGCAATTTACTTTTCAGTAATTTACTTTCAGCAATTTACTTTTTAGCAATACTAAGCCAATTATCTGGGGTTGTGATGAAATCCAATATCACCGGTTTATAAGGGGTTAAATTACAGTTTGGATAATATAAAGGTTTATTTATTGAGCCGTAATCCTAATGTTTTTTATTAACTGGCCATTAATAAAATTGAACTGGTAAACTTAAAAAGAACTTGGAAAAGAGATTTTAGGTTAAGGACCTTAGACTCAATAGCCCACGATCTTCCTTGAGGACAAATAACCCTTTAATAGATTTCCTTACATGATAGGAATATACCTGTCGGGCGGGGGTAACCATAATTGGAACTTAATCCTAATGAATTCAGATAACTTGGTTAACATAGGAATATGATTAATTGGGTTATACTAGTGTAGACAACAGAACCTGGACGACGCTTTTCTAGGCTCACGGCCTAGTTGGGAAGTACGAAATAACATGGAGTCGTCACCCGGTGTGAACCGGGACAAAGATTTAAGGCCGCACTCACCCCTCGCAAGGGAAGACCTCAAACCGTTGGGTTGGGAATGGTCCCTTACTTATGTCACTTGTGATGATATAATTTGTGCAATAAACTAACCGAATCTATTCATCATTCATGCTCAAGGGTACTTAGATCTAACATGCTTTCATCCAAATAATTTCACGCAATGTAAAACAACAAGCCTATTGAACCATTAAACCAACATGTATAAATCATTACCCAAACGCATCATAAACTAAGAACATGCATAATGAACAACCTAAACATGCTTTAACAAATAAATAACAAACTAAATTAAACCATGCTTTAAATAATAAACATATAACCTAAAGACTATAACATGCTCAAATACAAATTAGGATGAGACAAGATACGTGTATCTTAAGTGGTACGTGGTATTGTATCCCGAGTGCAGACCATACTACCGTCCATTCGGAGTCGGCTATGGAATTTTCGTCCGGTTTCCATCCGATATACCACAAAAGAGAACACATATCCCGCTCATCCAACAATCACATCATGCTTCAAACGACTCTCATGCGATAATATTTTTAAAATAACAAAATAAATGAAAGATAAGTAAAAGGGTGCCCTCAGGTCTAACCTCTTTTGTCGTCTAACGAAAGGGCGTTACACGTCCTTGGAAGGGTGAATGATCCGCTACTCTTTTAGTTCACCAACTCAATCCTTCCTCGCTGTTTTGCTATTCGGGCTGCTGTTCAAGTCCGTTTCGCTGCTGTTTTGCTGCTACATTTCAGGTCACTGTCTTGGTGGTTTAGCGGACTGTTTTTGGTGATTTTGAAGGCTTAGGGAGGTGCGTTTGTGAGGGTTTTTTAGGGAAACTCTATGGAGATTTTTGGGATGGTGTTTAGGTGATTTTAGGACTGTTTTATGGGTTAAAGACACAACAAAAACGGACCAGAACAGGGGACGAAACTGTGCAGTTTAAGGTGCAGTGAGGGGTGTTTCGGGACTGTTTTGGGCGCTGAATTGGAGCTGTGAATGGGGGTCTTTTGTGCGAATTTGGGGCTGTATTTGAGGCTTATTTTAAGGTGTTTTAGGGCTGTGAATGGTGGCTGGAACTCGGCAATGGAGGGCTTAAGTTTGGGTGTTGGGCGTGAGTGGTGTTGGTGAAGGTGGGTGAATATGCGGCAAAGCTAGGTATCCTGGCTTGGTGGTGCGGCAATGGTGGCTTTAGGGGGATGCTTGGGCGTGTGATGAAGACTTAAGTGCTTTAGGTATGTGAGAGAGGTATGTGAGCTAGGGTTGTGAATGGGAGTGAAGGCCTCTTTTTATAGGCAAAGAGAGAAGACTTTCCTAATTTGAGTAGGAGAGAATCTCCTAATTGGTTTCTAATAAGGAATAGATCTCCTAATTTGGATTTGTGATTGGATTTGATTTGGTAGGGATTTGATTTGATTTCTTTTATTTAGGTAAGGATTTTATTTGATTTAAACATGTGATAAATGTGCATATACCTAAATAAAGGCACTATGGGCGTGAATCCCCTTCTTGGGCATGGCTTGGTTTGACTTGGTTTGACTTGGGTGTTTTGGGTTTGGTTTGGGTTTTGGGCCTTAGGTAAGCTTTGAAACGGAAGTCCAACAAGCAGCCGAAGCTAAACAACTCAGATAAAATCCAACAAAAATTCTATTTTCCAACTTTACCCTTCCAACGTTCGTTTCCCGCGGCTTTCATGACTAAAGAAGTAAAGAAGTAGTTGTCTCCATACGAGACTCATCATCGGGCTGATATGCAAAAATGCAATGCCTACAGTCGCCCCCACTTTCATGGGACTTGTGCAGTGTGTGACAATGACAATTCCTATCAAAGTACGTGCAATGCATTTTTACTTACCTGGCTCGCCAGCTGCCACATGGTCCGCCTGTTGTGTTGAGTTGATGTGATGAAGTCCTTTCCCGAACTGTCACCGTTGTGTGGTCCATTCCCAAACCGATCTCCATTCCTGGAGTGTTGCTTTGATGTGATTTGATGAAGTCCATTCCCGAACTGTCACCGTGTTGTGGTCCATTCCCGAACCGATCTCCATTCCCCGAGTGTTGCTGTGATATGATGTGATGAAGTCCATTCCCGAACTGTCACCGTGTTGTGGTCCATTCCCGAACCGATCTCCATTCCCGGAGTGTTGCTGTGTGATGAAGTCCATTCCCGAACTGTCACCGCTTGTGGTCCATTCCCGAACCGATCTCCATTCCCGGAGTGTTGCTGTGATATGATGTGATGAAGTCCATTCCCGAACTGTCACCGTGTTGTGGTCCATTCCCGAACCGATCTCCATTCCCGAAGTGTTGCTGTGATATGATGTGATGAAGTCCATTCCCGAACTGTCACCGTGTTGTGGTCCATTCCCGAACCGATCTCCATTCCCGGAGTGTTGCTGTGATATGATGTGATGAAGTCCATTCCCGAACTGTCACCGTGTTGTGGTCCATTCCTGAACCGATCTCCATTCCCGGAGTGCCATTCCCGGCGTGCCATTCCCGGCGTGCTCATTCCCGAGCTGTCCATTCCCGGACTGTCCATTCCCGGACTATATCTCCATTCTCGGAGTGCCATTCCCGGCGTGCCATTCCCGGCGTGCTCATTCCCGAGCTGTCCATTCCCGGACTGTCCATTCCCGGACTAAAATCTCCATTCTCGGAGTGCCATTCCCGGCGTGCCATTCCCGGCGTGCTCATTCCCGAGCTGTCCATTCCCGGACTGTCCATTCTTGGATTAAATCTCCATTCCTGGAGTGCTATTCTCGGCAGAAACTGATTTGAAGTAATGCGGGCATCGCCCCCAGAATGCCATACCCGGCGGAAACTGATACTGATGCTGATTACTCTTCTTAGCATATTGCAACTCCTCTCTCAAGATAATCTTTGATAGCTAGATGTATATTCGTCCTCAACGAATGCTTTTGCGTCAAAGCCAGAGAATTTTCAACTGAATAGGTGATCTGAACTAGACTCTTAGTGTGTGTGTGTGCCAAGGATCTTTTACAGCTTATTCCTTAAGTAAGCCGATTTGACGATTTCGTCTCGGAGAATCGGACCAGTGGGTCTAACCAATCTGAATGTCTTAATCACATTCTGTGATTACTTCGACATACTCAACATGATATGGTCTCTTGCATTTTGCTCTTGTCTATTTCTTCTCACTCTTTTCTCTCTCTTTTTTTTTCTCATTTTCTTTTCTTGGCACGCCTACCCTTTAAGGTAGCATTTCTCCTCATGGTGGTCCTAATACTCGCCCATGGGTAGCTTCACGCTTATCGGTTATAGGCGGCCTATTGTTTTCCTCTCTCTCTTCTTTTTTTTTTCTTTTTTGTCACAGAGACTTTTCTTTTCTTTCTCGACCATATCATGTATCGTAGCGTATGTAATCCAGGTGGACATCCAAGCAAACGGTCATTCACTGATCCACTATCTCTTCAACTAGTCATCTCATCAACCCCTCAGGCTTCCACTGCTGAGATCCTTTATTCAAGTGCTTTACGAGTTTAATCAAGATCAATCTATTCAGCATACCGGTGGAGAACACTTCTCGCACTTATCGTTTCTAAGGCTTCTCCTTAGCACACAATGTCATCACTGGACATACGTTTATTTATCAAAGACTTCTCTCTCTCTTTTTTTTTTCACTCACTCACTCACTCCAAGGAATTCTTCCTCTCTGCTGCTGATAATGGGGGCTTCGCCCCCGAGATCTATACCCGAAACTCAAACTCAAAGTGGGCCTCAACCCTCAAATCACCATCTGAATCTTATCACCGATGTGGACCTCAGCCCCAGGGTTTCTACCCAAATTCAATACGGTGCTTTTGCTGTCTCTGATTGGCTTGTCTCTGCCGCTTTCACTTTTCTATCTTCGAAACCTGTGAATACAAAACAAAAAACACAAAACACACAAAAAGAATGCAATAATGGGTTATATGTATGCATGAGTTTTCTTTATCCCGTTGGGTTAGGTCTTCTGCGGGTGACTATTCAGTCTCCTGTCTCTCAGGCAAAATACAGCTTCAATCTGTCAACATTGATCGGCTCGGTGAACTCATTCCCTTCCAAGTCTGATAGTCTCACTGCTCCATTTCCCATTACCTTCTGAACAATGTAGGGTCCTTCCCAATTTGGTCTAAACTTCCCTCTCGGGTCTGTAGTTGATGGCTTCGACTGCTTAAGTACCAAATCACCTTTCTTGATCTTGGTAGGACGCACTTTCTTGTTGAACGCTCGAGCCAGCCTCTTCTGATAGATCTGCATGTGATGTAAGGACTTCATCCTCTTCTCATCCATCAGAGCCAACTGTTCAAATCTCTGCGAGGTCCACTCATGTTCTGGCAATTTCGCTTCTGCTAGTACCCGCATGGACTTTATCTCAACCTCCACCGGCAGTACCGCTTCCATTCCATAGACCAAGGAGTAAGGTGTGGCTCCTGTGGCCGTTCTCACAGAGGTTCTATATCCCCACAAGGCGTATGGCAGCTTGTCGGCCCAGTCCTTGTAATTCTCAGTCATCTTTGCCAAGATTGTCTTTATCGTCTTGTTGGCCGCCTCGACTGCCCCATTAGCCTGCGGCCTGTACGGTGAGGACTTGTGATGGCCTATTCCATACTTCTGTAGCATTGCCTTGGTTTCTCCCTGAAATTGGACTCCATTGTCCGTGACCACATGGTGCGGCATACCATATCTGCAAATGAGATTCCGAGCTATAAACTTCGCCATCTGCTTTGCAGTAACATTACGGAATGATTCAGCTTCTACCCATTTTGAGAAGTAGTCCACAGCCACTACTATAAAGCGATGCCCATTCGATGCATTCGGTCGAATCTCTCCGATCATATCTATTCCCCAAGCTGAGAAAGGCCATGGCTCTGACAACCCATGCAACTTTGTGTGTGGTAAGTGGTTCAAATTCCCGTGTGCTTGACAGTCATGACAGTGCTTCACTAGCTTCGCGCAGTCGGCTTCCATGGTTGACCAGTAAAAGCCTTGTCTCACAATCTTGCGAGACAAGTTCAATCCATTCATGTGCGGTCCACACACACCAGCATGTATCTCTTCCATTATCCTCTGCGCTTCTTCCTCTCTCAAACATTTTAGCTGAATACCATTGGCTTGTCTTTTGTAGAGTTCTCCTTTCAGACTCACATACTGAAAAGCCAGTTTTTGAATGGCTACTCGGTCCTTCCTACTCGCTTCTTCTTCCGGAATTCCCCTTGTTCCAGGTACCTCTGAATATCATAATACCAAGGCTTTCCGTCGTTGACCTCTACTTCCAATATCCTCTCAATTTCATAGACTGGCTTGCTTGCCGTTGTCAAAACAAGTGGTCTCATCACCAATTTTTCTGGATTTTCCCAGGTTGCGGCAGTGTCGCCAAGGCATCAGCCATGATTCTCTTCTCTCTTCTCGCGGTAAATGCTGAAACTTGCAGTCAGGGATAGTCTGGGCCAGACTTCTAAGATGGAACAAGTACGGCTTCAACCGTTCTTCTTTTAGCTCCCATTCTCCTTGCATCTGTCGGATTACCAACATCGAGTCTCCGAAAATTTCAACATTCTTAGCTCTCAAAGCTATCAATGCAGTCAACCCGAATGCACATGCTTCATACTCAGCCATGTTGTTAGTCACTCCGAATGTCAACCGCTTGGCCATAGGCAAAGTTTCTCCCTCAGGGGTGACTATTATAATCCCGATTCCGGCTCCTTTGCAGTTCACTGCTCCGTCAAAATACATCTTCCATCCTTGGACGGCTATGGCTTGGATTTCTTCATCGGGGAACTCAAACTTATACTGATCTCCTTCGACAGGTTGCAGCGCCAGGAATTCTGCCACGGATCGTCCTTTGATTACCTTGGAGGTGAGGTACTCAATGTCGAATTCAGTCAGCAGCACCAACCATCTGCCCAACTTCCCAACCAGCGAGGGTACGGAGTGTAAGTACTTCAAAGGATTCTCCTTTGCTACTACTTGGATCTTGTAAGATTGGAAGTAGTGGCGCAACTTTCTGGAGGCCCATACTACTGCTAAACAAATCTTCTCCACCTCTTGATAACGGGCTTCGTACGGAAGCAGTTTCTTGCTGAGGTAGTAGACGGCATGTTCCACTCCCATCTCATCGGCTTGTACCATCATCGCCCCCAGCGCTTCGGGTTCAATCGCCAGATAGAGTACCAATAGTCTTCCTTGTCTCGGAGGTTTCAGAACGGGAGGCTTCACCAAATATTCCCTTATTCTGTCGAAGGCTTCCTGACACTGCTCGTTCCATTTTACCGGCTGATCTTTCCTTAACAACTTGAAGATAGGCTCACATACTGACGTCAGCTTGGCAATGAACCGACTAATATACTGGATTTTCCCCAGGAAGGCTCTGACTTCTTTCTCTGTCTTTGGTGCCGGCATTTCTGTAATAGCCTTGATCTTTTCAGGATCCACTTCTATTCCACCCATTCCCACTGTGTGACCGAGTAGTTTACCCGATGTTACTCCGAATACACACTTCTTGGGATTCAACCGCAAGTTGTACTTGTCCACTCGTTCAAGGAACTTTTCCAATGCTTCTATATGCCCATCTCTTGTCTCTGACTTGACCATCATGTCATCTACGTATACCTCAATCTCCTTATGCATTAAGTCATGAAACAGAGTAGTGGCCATCCGTTGATAAGTGGCTCCAGCATTCTTAAGCCCAAATGGCATCACCTTATAGCAGTAGGTACCCCATTCTGTAACAAAGGCGGTCTTGTGCTTATCTTCTTCGGCCATGAGCACTTGATTGTATCCTGAGAACCCATCCGCAAATGAGTACATGGCAGACAACGCCGCACTATCTACGAGCACATCTATATGCGGCAAAGGAAAGTCATCCTTCGGGCATGCCTTGTTAAGATCTCTATAGTCAACACACATTCTGACTTTGCCATCTTTCTTCGGCACAGGCACGATGTTGGCCAACCACTCGGGGTATTTCACTACTTCCAGGAATCCCACATCTATTTGCTTCTTAACTTCCTCCCTGACCTTCTCGGCCCATTCAGGTCTCATCCGTCGGAGCTTTTGTTTCACAGGCTTCATATTCGATATGTTGGTATCGCGTGCTGAGCAATACTTCGATCGACCCCAGGCATATCTTCGTAAGACCAAGCAAACACTTTGGCATATTTAATCAATATCTCTTCTAAGTTCTTTCGCTCTTCGGCGGTAACTTCGCTCGCAATCAAGATTTCCTTGGGGCTCGCAGGCGTACCAAGGTCGAATGTATTTGTTTTGACGGAGTTGATATCGAATATGCTTAAGTTATGCAAGTTAGAAAGTGGAGACTCAGTCAAGTAAGCAGAATTATTGTCTTTATTGCCAATGACAAAAGGAGTACATTCAAACAAATCTGGAAGGAAAATATCCTCATCCTCTACAGATATTTCTCCCTCTTCAACAGGATCCTTCTCAGGTTTCTTATCTTCTTCGAGAGTCAGGGTCTCCAACTTCATAAGTTCTTCTTCCCACTCTTCTTTCTTCATTTCTTCAGCCAGCCGGATTTTCTCCCAACATGTCCTGGAAGATCTCGAACCCTGGCACAACAATCCCGTTCACTTCTACAGGTTCAGGCTCTCCTTGATACCCCGATGCTTTGACGAAGCATTCCATCAACTTCAGCCCCTTCTTCTTGGCTTTTGGCTTGTCATCATCAGAACGGTATCCCAAGCCCTTCCGAGTATTCTGCCCCTTGAAGTCCGGCAGTCTCGAACCTTGGCCTGACTCAAATCTCATCTTTTCCATAATTCGGGCTACCTTGGGATCCACCCACTCCTCAAAGGTCGCCGACACTTGGAACCTCGTAAAAGGTTGGATTTCCAAGGTGGCTACAGCGTTATCCGCTTCAGCTCGTATGGTGACAATTTCCCCTTCATATGGGAACTTAATCATCTGATGTAGAGTAGAGGGCACCCCTCCAAGCCCGTGAAACCAAGGCCTTCCCAACAATAAGGCAAATGTGGCTGGGATGTCCAGCACTGTAAATTCAACTTCATCCTCTACTGGGCCAACCTTGACCATTGCGACAAAAGTACCTTCGACTCCTCGTTTACTATCATCATAGGCTTTGATAGTCATGTTAGAAGGGCTCAACTCAGTTGGCTTAATACCCAGCCTTGCCAGAATTTTCAATGGGCACACATTGATGGAAGAGCCATCATCCACCATCACGCAAGAAGTCTTCTTGCCCCTTACCTCAGCTCGGATAAAAAGAGGCCTGTTGTGGTTTCTCCCTTCAGCTGGGAGCTCATCATCAGAGAAGGTTATCTGCGAAGCCTCCTTCTGCACCGATCCCACAAACATTGCCGGACTAGCATTCTCCGGTACCACTATCTTACTCAGGGCTTCCACCATAGCCCGCCTATGCTCTCCAGATGAACACAATAACTCCCAGATGCTTAGGTGCGCCCGAGTCTTCTTCAACAACTGCTGCAGTACTATACCACCCTCGGCTTTCTCAGTATTCTCGGCCACTTCTCGGCCTTCCTCCAGGACTTCCTTTCCTTTCTCAGTAGCATCACTATAAAAACGCCCGCTCCGGGTCATGCCTTTTACCTCCTCCTCATCGCTACTCGAGAACTCCTCCCAGAAATCTTTCTTCTGTTCTTCCTCACCTTCACTATTACTGTCCCAGATCCCCAGGCAAAAGGCTTGATGGTCGAAGGTTTCGAGGACAAGGTTTTCTGGTAGTCCGGAATTGATCATGTAAGTAGGTGGAGGAACTGAGTGATAATTGGGTAGGGGTTATGGTGAGTGTTTGGTTGCTCTTTTTCTGGGTCAGGAATTTTTCGGGAGTCTATCAGGTCTTGGATTTCATGGCGAAGGCGGGTGCAATTATCTGTGTCATGGCCATGCTGTTGGTGGAAACGGCAGTAACGGTTCATGTCTAAGTTTGATGGGGGAGGATTTGGGAGTGGTTTGGTTTCCAAAGGCTTCAGCAGTCCTTGCCTTACTAGCTTTTCTAACACCTTGGACAAGGGCCTGCCCAGGTTAGAGAAACGCCTGTTCTTTATAGCCGCAACCTCCGCAGTAACAGGCCTGGTTCCCGAGGATCCTCCGACAGTTCTTCTGTTCAGATTATAGAACTTCCTGTTCTCTGCTTCTTCCTCCTCGATATCCATAACAGTTTCTCTCAACTGTCGAAAGTCTGCAATCATTGAGGTCATCCTCCGCAACTTTCCATATATAGAGGGCTTAGTTCCCTTAATGATCATCTTTATCTGATCTTTCTCGGAAGGCCTGGTCTGCATTTTCAAGAGCTGGCTTCTCCAGCGGTCAACATACTCCTTAAAGCTCTCCTCAGGCTTCTGCTTAGTATTCTCCAAGTCGCGGAGCGACAAGTCGATCTCTAAGTCAGTTACATACTGCTTCAAGAAGGCGTCAGCCAACTCCCTCCAATCTTCTTTAACCTTCTTCTCAAGGCTATGATACCAAACCACAGGTGCACCCTCGAGGGACATTCCGAACATTTTCTGGACCTGGCGCTGAGATAGGCCAACTGAACTCATCACCGAGACATATTGTCGCAAATGGACCCTCGGGTCCCCATTCCCACTAAACTTTGCGATGTCAGGCATCTTGAACTGTGCGGGCAGCTGCTCCTCAAAGGTCATTGAATCATAATCCAGTAGATCCTCATGCTTCCCCCTCAGCTTACGGGTGACAGACTCCATCTGATCACGGAGCCTTTGCATTTCAGCCTGAGTTCCGGCTATCCTCCCTGCTGCATAGTCAGCCAAGTCATCATCAAACACCGGAGCATCATCGTTTAAACCATTTGGAGGCCCCTCATGCCTCACATTCTCAGATCCTCCCGCAGCGCGGGGCACAGCCATATTAGTCATGGCAGCAGTCAGAGTCTGCATCTGTTCCGTCATCTTGGCGAGATTTGCCTCAATCTGATCCATCATAGACCCTTCATTAACGGATTCGCTCATATTTGCTGATGGTCGTTTGACTAATCTGCCCTCTTCTCTAACCCAACGGGAATCTATGTTGCCTCTCTTAAGGCCATGTGTCAGTGCATATGTGTGCGATGCATGTAATAGATAAAAAAATAAAAAAAAACTTTAAACTGCTTGGCCCATCATCATTTTAAAGTATTTAATCACACCATCGCGCGGTGCAAACTTGTCCCAGTTGGAAAGGCCCAACAGGTTTACACTTTACAATGATGTGGCTAAATAACTTCAAATGATAAAAGGCCCATTCACGAAGTGGCCCACCGGCATTTTAGAAGCTTTTGGCCCAACTGTCAAAGGATACAAACTTGCCCCAGTTTAAATGGCCCAACAAGTTCACATCTTTTGACAAAAGGTCCAACTGGATCCAAATGACGGCGGTCCAACACACAACATAAAATAAAAACTAAATAACTACCGGTCTTCATGGCTAAATTCCACAAGTGGGTTCACGGGGCGCGGACAAAGGCTCTCGTTTGACGAAGGATTACCCACAACTAGGACTCCCCACTCAAGGGTTCGAGCGACCAAGTGAGTGCACCTTTTTTATACCTTACGGTACGTGCCAACGAGTTATGGTGTGTGGCTAACTGTCGAATGAATTTCCCGTTGTAGATTCCCCTGAGGGAAGGTGGAGCGAGGCTCTCTTAAGTACCCAAGCCCCTTAGGCTCTTATCGCTTGGTGTCAGGAAAAAACAACGAGTCCTCCAAACTAGTATGTCACAACGAGCTACAAGTAATGATTTATCTAGGTGCCTTCACAGCTTTTCCCCGAAGGGTAGTGAGTGAAGGAAGACACCCAACCATCACCTAGCTTCAACAAAGCCTTTGATTAACCCCCTCAACCCACTATAGAAATGCTCAACTAATGCACAAATTATACACATCACAAGACATGATTTCGAGGCCGATTCTCTAAATATCCCCAGTGGAGTCGCCAGACTGTAGACAACAGAACCTGGGCGACGCTTTTCTAGGCTCGCGGCCTAGTTGGGAAGTACGAAATAACATGGAGTCGCCACCCGGTGTGAACCGGGACAAAGATTTAAGGCCGCACTCACCCCTCGCAAGGGAAGACCTCAAACCGTTGGGTTCGGAATGGTCCCTTACTTATGTCACTTGTGATGATATAATTTGTGCAATAAACTAACCGAATCTATTCATCATTCATGCTCAAGGGTACTTAGATCTAACATGCTTTCATCCAAATAATTTCACGCAATGTAACACAACAAGCCTATTGAACCATTAAACCAACATGTATAAATCATTACCCAAACGCATCATAAACTAAGAACATGCATAATGAACAACCTAAACATGCTTTAACAAATAAATAACAAACTAAATTAAACCATGCTTTAAATAATAAACATATAACCTAAAGACTATAACATGCTCAAATACAAATTAGGATGAGACGAGATACGTGTATCTTAAGTGGTACGTGGCATTGTATCCCGAGTGCAGACCATACTACCGTCCATTCGGAGTCGGCTATGGAATTTACGTCCGGGTTTCCATCCGATATACCACAAAAGAGAACACATATCCCGCTCATCCAACAATCACATCATGCTTCAAACGACTCTCATGCAATTATATATTTAAATAAAACAACAATAAAGAAGATAAGTAGAAGGTGCCCTCAGGTCTAACCTCTTTTGTCGTCTAAGAAAGGGCGTTACACGTCCGTTGGAAGGGTGAATGATCCGCTACTCTTTTAGTTCACCAACTCAACGTCCTTCCTCGCTGTTTTGCTATTCGGGCTGCTGTTCCAAGTCCGTTTCGCTGCTGTTTCGCTGCTACGTTTCAGGTCACTGTCTTGGTGGTTTAGCGGACTGTTTTGGGTGATTTTGAAGGCTTAGGGAGGTGCGTTTGTGAGGTTTTTTAGGGAAACTTTATGGAGATTTTTGGGATGGTGTTTAGGTGATTTTAGGACTGTTTTATGGGTTAAAGACGCAACAAAAACTGACCAGAACAGGGGACGAAACTGTGCAGTTTAAGGTGCAGTGAGGGGGTTTCGGGACTGTTTTGGGCGCTGAATTGGAGCTGTGAATGGGGGTCTTTTGTGCGACTTTGGGGCTGTATTTGAGGCTTATTTTAAGGTGTTTTAGGGCTGTGAATGGTGGCTGGAACTCGGCAATGGAGGGCTTAAGTTTGGTGTTGGGCGTGAGTGGTGTTGGTGAAGGGGGAAATATGCGGCAAGCTAGGTATCCTGGCTTGGTGGTGCGGCAATGGTGGCTTTAGGGGGATGCTTGGGCGTGTGATGAAGACTTAAGAGAGTGCTTTAGGTATGTGAGAGAGGTATGTGAGCTAGGGTTGTGAATGGGAGTGAAGGCCTCTTTTTATAGGCAAAGAGAGAAGACTTTCCTAATTTGAGTAGGAGAGAATCTCCTAATTGGTTTCTAATAAGGAATAGATCTCCTAATTTGGATTTGTGATTGGATTTGATTTGGTAGGGATTTGATTTGATTTCTTTTATTTAGGTAAGGATTTTATTTGATTTAAACATGTGATAAATGTGCATATACCTAAATAAAGGCACTATGGGCGTGAATCCCCTTCCTTGGGCATGGGCTTGGTTTGACTTGGTTTGACTTGGGTATTTTGGGTTTGGTTTGGGTTTTAGGCCTTAGGTAAGCTTTGAAACGGAAGTCCAACAAGCAGCCGAAGCTAAACAACTCAGATAAAATCCAACAAAAATTCTATTTTCCAACTTTACCCTTCCAACGTTCGTTTCCCGCGGCTTTCATGACTAAAGAAGTAAAGAAGTAGTTGTCTCCATACGAGACTCATCATCGGGCTGATATGCAAAAATGCAATGCCTACAACTAGGTATTTGTATTTGATCATCGGAAGAGGATTTTACATAATTTCGTGTTCCAGGTTAATACACCAATATATTACACAAACGTAAATTAACCACTTCATCTTTTTAAAAGATATTGGAAAGATTCACATCCCTGGAGAGTTTAATAATATTGAATTTTCCTCAATTTCCTTTTGCACAATTTTATTTTTTGTTTTAAGTTTAAAGTCACCACCCAATCAAACAATCAATCCATTAGATACTTGTAAAAATTTGGCTTCATTAATTAATAGCTTAGGTATTAAGTCCTCGTGGGATCGATACTTTTCATACTACTTGAACGATACGTGCGCTTGCGTTATACACGTGTGATTACGCCGGTCAATTAATATAATTAATGTTGAAAAAGTTGGATTAAAGCATGAAAAATTGATTATTTTTGTTACAAAATCAGATCTGGAAAAACTAGGTTGTTTGTGATGAAAATGATGTCATTTTAATGTATTGGATGTGTTTTGGGTGTTGGAACAATTGCCGGAAATTATTTCGGAGTTGAAATAAGTAAAAACGGCAAAAAATGGCGTTACCGGGTGACTTTTGAGTCAACCGGGTAACGGCTGCCCAAACAGTAAATTTTTTACTGTTCAGGTAGCCCATGAACTGGCCTAACATTATTGGGGCTGACCTGGGCAGCCCTCATGTGTATTGGGTAGTCAGTTCGGTCAAAAATGTGTTTTATGCTATTTTGCGGAAAAACATTTTTCGTAAAAGTTTCAAGATATTTCTTAACTATTTATGTCGTTATTTGATATCGAATATATATATATATAGGTGAAATATGAATGAAGTATTCATATTGGATATTGAATAATTCATTCGGTAATTTAAAAAGTTTTAAAATTATGATTTCGCCCGAACAGCGCTTCCGCCGCGCCCTTTACCCAAAACCCCAACAAAAATGGTATCAGAGCATGTCTGATTATTCATCCATTACATTAGTCATGCTTGATATATGATATATAATCCAATTTTCATATTTGCACATGCACGTAATCTATATGTTTCTTGACTTTTCGGTTCTACGCTAACCGGAAACGTAACGAAAATATAATGGTTAAGTTAAGTTATATTTTCTATAGGTAGAATTGAATTGTTTAGAAAATAATCTAGATTAAAATTCTGCATATGATGTAGAACAATGCTTCCTTGAGGAATGTCTCCCCTTAAAATAAGTCTGTAAAGTAACATGTATTGGATGCATGTTTCTTGATCCGTCTTGTCAATACGGTTTATGGGTATCTTTCTATGGCTGCATCCGAGAAAGTGCCAAAGCAGTGAGGGTGTAGTTGATAGAACTTTATCTATGCCGGATGTATATTGATACTAGACAAATTCAAGTGAAAGTGGAAATCTTGAACGTGCCAAAGCTGTCAGGACTATATCGGTAGCTTGAGTTTGTCATTGGCAAGTGAAGCCTTGATACGCCTCTTTGTGAACGTGTCAAAGCTGTCATAATGAGAAACGGTCAGGACCAAAATCAGGAGTCATTGGTGAGTGATTAACAATGAGTTGTCTACCTAATGAATATACGTAGGCGAGATCGTGCCAAAGCTGTGAGTCGAAATATATTCATGGGATCCTACTCTGACTATGGAATTCGATTTAATTATTGAATTCACGTTCTCCCATTGGGGATTACGGTATTACGTAAAGTAGTGGGAGACACTGCTGGGTTAAAAATCCATAACTAAGGCAGTGTGTAATTTTATGGAAATTGATGCTTTTGTTTTCCTTTATTCTATATTGTTGATGGAATTATACTTCTAATCCACTACATGCATATTATTTGAATATGTTTTCTGACTTTTCTTATGGTTGCGTGTTTCTAGAATAGGTTCTATAATGACTGTAGACTTAGATATTGTTAGATTAGTTAAAACCATCGAGAACTGTTGTTCCATTTTTCTTGAAAATCAAGATGGTTAGTGACTTATTTACTAAGTCACGATAGGTAATCTAAATAGATACCTATTTTAGGATATAATTGTCTAGAGAGAATAGTTTCTTGTACGGTAAGAATTGACATGAATTAGTCCATGTCTTGAGATTCTTGACCGGCATTAAGAAAACTCCATTAGATATTTGTTTATCTTATAATGACGTTTCTTGGCCTTAGTGATTTTTAGAAGTCACGTGTTTGACATAGTTTGCTAATCAATTATTTTCAATTATTGTGAATAATTAAAGGCAAATTATAAAGCTTAAGAAATGAGATATGTATAGTTGTGTGTTGAGAATATCGATTCTCACAATACGACAACTGTAGGTATTGGATACCAGATCTCCCTTTTAGTTATTTAAAATAATGTTTAATGATTGTTTTGATAATTGATATCAGAACTTGTGACTATTGGATAGTTACTTATTCTTTATAAATAGATGTTACATATTTTAATATGACTAGTAGTGTCATTGATGAAAAGATGAACATTAAGAAAAATATTCGGTAAAGTAAATAACTTAGAACAAATGATTTATGAGATTTTACACAAAAACATTAGATGTTTATTATTTATGGTAAAGGATAGTCTGATACGATATTACATCACATATCCTTATCCATTTAATGAATATTGTATTCAGGATGTGATTGAATCTCATTTAACCAGTGATCGTCATTGGACCACAGATTTATTAAACTAATACATTGGATGTATGTAGTTTAATTAATTAGAAATTTCCTTGGATAGTTTTCTTTACTTTGTAACTTAGTTAATGAAATGTCATGACTTAGTTACATGTTTCTAAAAGAACACATATTGAATGTCTTGAATGGTTTGAGAACTTACAATATGTTTATGATGAAACACAGATAGAATCTTTTGAATGGTTCAAAGATATTTTATTTGTAGTGTTGAAAACTATAATTTTAAAATTCATCATGAGTCTTTGAATTGTTCAAAGATGTTTGATATGATCAAACATATGAATTTGGGGCAAGTAGTTCTAAGATTACTTTATGAATATGATTCATACTAAATAATAAACTTCTACGATTTCGTTGTGATGGAATTGGTTAGTGGGAGTAATCGAATCTTATATGAATTGATTCGTTGATATTGAGTGTTACTGAATTAATTTTCGATACTCAGTAATCTATTGTAAATTCTGAGGAAATTTATTTCTAGACGCACTGGTTGAACAATTAAAGATCTGTTATTTAATGTTGATATTAAACTATGTATTTTGGCTAAAGAATGCAAAGTGGCGTTCCTGAATGGTTTCTTCGAATGATGGATCCGTTATGGTTTCTTTGTTTGAAGAGTTCATTCTAGAATGGCCCTAGAGTTTGTATTCTGCTAAGATCACAGTTTGATGTACTAGCTTATAGAGCCTATTGTAGACTCAGATAAGCTTTCCAAAAATCTGTGTTCTCTACTTTCGATACAGTCAGATTATTTGATTTTATCAAAGTATAGAGAATACAAAAGTGACAGTAGGGTCAGTGGGAGCATACAAATTTCTTTCTAGTGTTATATATCCTAACGACATTATCATTATTAATGTAATAATGAAATGTTTTGTGAGGTAAAAAGGTTTACCTAAATCTTCTTTTCTCCGTGACAGCAGTGTGAGTAGTCTCTGTTATATTTGATATAAAGTTTTATATATGATATAAAATAAGAGACTTGTGAGAAACTTCCATTAGTCGTGCATTAGATATGATCTAATAAAGGACAGAGCAAAACTATCTGTATGATAGTTAGTGTAACTGTTTGACAGTTAGTGTGTCTCTTGTATATTGTATTAATCTTTCGTAAAGGATGATTCCTTTGTCGAAAGAGAAATTGATTAGAATGTCTAGTCAATCTGATGCCTCATATATTGATAGCATAATCAATACTATATAATGTGTAATTAAATATATCAATTTAATTGTAATTGTTACGAGTTATTTTGACATGTTGTAGACCATAAGATGGATCTTGAAACATGTTATTTGTGATCTTTGAGATATTAAGAATGAGTTTCTTATTCATGGAGAATATAATTCGCAACCATTAGGGTCATATTAGTATTGAGTCTAATTATGACGTTAGATGGTCTGCATCATATAAAGTCAGAAAATATGCAGTGGGGGTGTCACCGTTGATTCTATTGTACAAGTGGAATTCGATGCAACTTATGAAGTTGCAAAGTGACCTTATAGATTAGAAGTTTTGATATTACTGTTGTGTTTGCGGTTGTCTACATAGTATTTGTATTTGATCCTTAAATACATAGACAACTCAGTAGTTGTAGCACAATATTAATGTCGCATTTGAGTCATATTGATGTAGAACTTGGGTTCTACAAAATATGAATGATGTTGGCTAAGGAAAACGATCGGGTTTGTTGGACAGACTCAATTTGTTAAAGCGGGTGTACTTGTTGTTGCCTACCTCTTGAGTGCTAGGTGAGCTCTTGAGGGCCATAAGTATGTGATACACTTGAGATGTGTATATGATACTGTGGATTGGCACTAGAGAAAATGGGAGAAATTGTTAGGGTTGGTGCTCAGAGTGCCAATCCGGATCGTATTTATGTCCGATTCATAAAAACGAACAATTCTTTTTTCCATAATATTACTTATTTAATGGTAGCACCTCTTGTCTTTTATACACATATTCGATCTAATTGCGATTAGATATCTAATTATGGTTAGATTGAAACTAAATCTGATTTAGTGATACGTGTATATTAGACAAAGACCCTAGGATTTACAACGTAGTGTGCAATTACAACGTAGTTTGTAATTGACATTGGGAAGCGTCACTATAAGTTTTATATCCTTAAATAAAGTTTCTGGTCAAGATTTACTAACACGGGTCAATTAGTAAAATCCGCTGAGACCAATACATGTCATATATCGTGACTTGGTCTGATGGTTTATCCCAATGAACCATGAGTCTCGGGAGACTCGTATAAACATGTAGGTGTTTATTTGATAAACATTGAAGGTACCATGTGACTCGGATCAAATGTACACTTCCACAACATCGATACATGAAAAACCCCATACTCCTGTAAATAAATGCATATATATGTATATATATATTTATTTGAAATTTCGAGACAAAATTATTTTCAATGGGAATGATGTAAAACCCCATACTCCTGTAAGGTTTTACATCCTTCCACAACATCAATATATGAAGGTACCATGTGACATGGGGTTTTACATCCTCTGTCTAATGTACCATGTGACTCGGATCAAATGTACACTTCCACAACATTGATACATGAAAAACATTGTGCACGTGCATCGGCTCTACTAGTAGCCTTAAGTAGTAAATAAATGGCTCTGCCCTTCCGATATCCTATATATTTAATTATGTCTCCCTTACTGAGGAGGCTACATAACTCTTTTGGCAACTCTAAACTTCTTTCAACCTTTGTTGGTTGCCTTTACTTTTCTCAATCATCTCTTGGATCAAATCAAGCCGAAGAGTAATATGTCTCTCTGGCTCTACCCAACACATGAGTGATATATATGGCCTACCCCACAACGCCTCGTAAGAGACCATGCTCAAATTTGCCTAGTATATATATATATATTCTAGGTCACCCAAAGTTGGTGATTCTAGAATGGTAGCCTTAGCTCTAAGCTATTATCTAGAGTTCCAAACTCTAATTTTATGTCTATGTCTTACATAAACATTTTAACTCAATTACAAGCATATTGTGTTTATACTTCCAAAGCATCCTAACACAATTAATAAGCCTAATTTAAATATCAAGCTATGTTATTATGTATCTGATACATACTTCATAACTATATGTCTCACTAATGAAAACTCACTAATGAAAAACATAGCTTTAGGAGAAGATCAAAGATTCAATCTTTGGAGAAGATCAAAGATTCATAACTATATGTCTCACTAATGAAAACTCACTAATCAAAGATTCCATCTATTTCTCTTGTTGAAATGTTGTCGAGAAATTCCAAAGTTAGCAAGCTTGACTCCAAGATCCAATCTTGATTCCAATGCTAGCAAGCTTCACTCCAAGATCCAATCTTGATTTATCCTACTTGAAATGTTGTAGAGATCTTCCAAAGCTTCTCTAAACATTTCTCTAACTTATGCTAATTTCTTAAATTCGTGCTTGTATTTAGCTTTCTCAAGCTTGATTAAAACATTTGCTTAAGCTTGCTATTTATAGCAAAACTTAGGCAATTTTTAATTAATAAAAGTTCTAATCAACTTTTATGTGGGCTTAATCTAATTTGTCCAAATATGTATAATTATGTGTGATTAATCACATTCGTCTACGACTTTGATTTTAATCTAATTAAATCAAGACAAAATTTAATTAATGGATTAGTTACATGTCTATCACTTTGATTTAATCAAATTAAATCAAGCCAAATACACCTATTATTACATATTTATAATTACCAAAATATCCTCAAATGGTAGAGATATTTATGAAATTACGACAAAGCCCTTGTGTAAATTTTGGATTAATCCAATTTTTTCAAAGTAAATAATCAATGTTATCCAATAACATTTAATTATCTTAGTTGATAATTATATTATCGGCTACCCAAGTGCTCAACGAGTACACTTCATATTGTGATACTCTTTAAGTCCAGACACGTTCGTCATATAAGTCTAGCATATATGTACGTAATTCGGTCACTTTCGAATTTGCGAAAAATACGAACGACCTTTCTGAACTATACAAGTCGAGGTCATCAAATGTTTATCAATCCCTCTGTCGTAGGCTATCCGAGTTGTGCTTAGGAAATATAGAATACATCGTCAAGTTTCGGAGGCGCACATCTCATGTCCACATGTCAATGATTATTTACAACTAATCAGAAACCATTTCGTATATATAAGATCCACCCTAGGTGATCGACTTTGGACAAAGTTTTAAGAATCGTGACTTACTTACATGGATACATAAACCCCTTATGGTACACATACGGGACCGGCGGATCCTATCTTGATATGCACTTGATTAACGAGTGCATCGATCCACACCCAACGAACATCTAGCGGTCAAACCATGAAAGGTCTCTGACATATATGGCATCAAAGTGTGGAGGATCACACACAAAATCAATGTTATTCTATAGTCAAATGATCACATATGCTACTCGACTCGAGGAGATTCCTATTGACGGTGGTGTATACTTCCAACTATTAGGAATCACATATGAGTCATTCAATATTCACTCCAACGAATATCCACATGTCTATACAAGCTTCCAAAGCTCACGGTACGTTAGGTTAAACTATTGGAACTCCAATTCCAATATACGACATGTGCTAGTCTTCTAGGTTATAGGAATTCGACCATATTCCAAAATCAATGACTATGAATATTTACTTTAAGAATATTTTACAATAGTAATACCATCACAATGTCGGACCACCCAGTGTCCAATATTACTAAATGACTATTCTAAGGTCGATGTCCTTCTTAGCATATTTATACATCAATCTAATATGCATAATGACATTACCATTAGTAAATATAGAAATGAAAATGTAGTTATTTTATTAATAAATAATAAAAAAAAATGTACAGTACATTATTCAGATTGACACTCCAAGCACCAACTCCAACATTTATGTCACACCCCCAAAAACAGGGCCAGTGGCAATTCAGGAAATCTACACGGAGTGATGATTCCACATTGTTATACAAATTATTTGAATAGTTTATTCTATACCCCACAGTATCAAGATCACCATTAAATATTCTTGACGAAAAAGTAAATGAAATTCATAATTAAAGTAACAAATTTTGCATCATCATCGATAGATATAAATGTAATGTTGCATATTTGTTGGGGTTTTAAGGGGTATTACCGGGTAACGCAGCGGAACGCGGAAAATCAAAATTTTTTGATTTCAAAAATTTTTCTTGGATCTATTAAAATAAACTTGTTTATTTTAATTACCCAACACTTACTATTTGAAATTTTTATCCAAGAAATCATATTTCTTCTTAATTACCGTAAAGCCCCAAAACTTTCCATTTTAATCGTTTTAGTCCTAAGTTGTTCAAAACAAGTTTAGGTGATTTCCAATCACAACCAAAATGATTTGTACATCAAATATACATGAAAAAAGAATTATGAAAACTTTGTCCAGATTTTCATTAATTACATAATTGCCCCAAAATTTTGCATTTTGAACATTTTGGTCCTTAAATTGTCAAATACAATTTTGAATGATTCCAAATCAGTACCAAAATGATTTTAACATGTCATACTCATCAAATTATAAATTACAACTCAAACCCACAATTTTTTACAAATTGTCGTGAGCCCCTTTAAGTTTCCAACTTGTGCATTTTAGTTCAATCTTGTTCAAAACTAGTCAAGATGAAATACAATCATCACCAAACTTAATATACATCATATATACATCATTACACAACACATATATGAAAATTCCCAAATTTGGAAGGGGTATAAACCCTAATTTTGCAAAATCATCAATATGATCAAATTATGCCAAATTAAACAAATCCAATGTTTCAATCAAGTCTCTACCACACCAAACAAGTCTCACCACTTTGAAATAACTCTAGAACAATTATAGGTCATCAATGAGTGGCCCAGCAACTCTAGAATGGAAACTATATCATCAAATGAACAAAAGAATGCTTAGTAACTCCTTATAAGCTTTCTTTAAGTATAATACATGCAAACTATATCATCTTTATAAACAAAACACCCAGTGTTCCTGAATACAAAGGTATACCCGCATCTGGTTAAACTAGATACAGAGATAATATTTCTAGTCAAACTAGGTACAAAATAACAGTCGCCTCATCTAAGTACATGCCCTGAGGGCAGATTCAAAACATAGGTGCCAACGGCCAAAAAAACGACTTTCGTCCCATTTCTGACTCGCAGGTCGATCTCCCATGAAGCCAGTCTCCTGCTATTCTGCAGATCCTGCACATCGGTACATATGTAAGTACCACATCCAGTATCAAAAATCCAATTTTTTAAAACTAGTAGTGGACATGTTTATTTCAATAACAAACATACCTGAAGCCGGAGCCTTGCCCGCCTTCGCTTCCTTCAAGTCCGCCTGGAACTTACGACAGTCACGCTTCCAGTGACCCCGTTTGCCATAATGTTAGCAGACATCTTGGGATTTGTCATTTGTCTTCCCAGAAGACTGTGACGATTGAGCTTTGCCCTTCTTTTTTTTCTTCTTCTTCTTCACACCCCCAGAAGCCTTCGGCCAAGCCTTGGGCTTCTTGGATGTCGAGGTAAGATGCGCCTCGCGCTTCTTGCCTTTCTGAAGCTCTGGCTCTGCCTCTTTTAGCATAGCCATTAACTCTCCAATAGTTTTCTCTTGGTTCATTATATTATAGTTAATGATGAACTCGCCCAGTAGTCAGGCAGAGACTGTAAGTTCAAATCTATGGAAGTCTCGGCCTCGAAGGTAATGCCCAGCTGACCCAACTGTTCGATGTCAGTAATCATCTATGACACGTAGTGTTCGACAGATGTACCTTCTGACATACGAGAGCGAAAGAGCTTCTTCTGCAAATCATACTTATGAGATCTAAGATTATATCTATGAAGATCCTTCAATTTCAACATCATCGCTAAGGATCCAATCTCTTGTTCTGACGAAGAAACTGAGGAGTCATTGTGTTAGACATTATGTCCCATAGCGTCACTGTTTGTAAATGATATTGTATTATTGTACAAAATTAACTATGTGATAATGAATTGCCTTTTGCCGTTTTGTAATGTTATTTACTTTGATATATAAATGGCGAAAGTCCATATGATTAGTACCGGATTGAGATGATATGAGACAGTATCAATCCATAAAGGTTTAATCATTAAATATCCCTAGTCGTAGTATTATCGAGATCGGACATCGATAATGCGGAATAGACTAGTATTGCGCTTGTGCACGTTGTGAGGGCACAACGGCATAGTTCTCATATATTTAAGTATTGGATACTTATGCAAGTGCGATAGGAGGTTGTGTTTTACCGATGGTACGGAAAACAGCTTCGCTCTGGATAGACCCCGCGGAATCCCATTGGTAGTATGTCTACGTGTCTATGGGAGGCCGCATCAAGGTAGGTGTATATGGTCTTAACCTGAGACTTACATCGCTAGTACTTGCGACAATCGGTAAACTTTGGTTTTGGTGGTTGGGGACCTTAACCGGTTCTGTGTACACCTCTTCTGGGTTTATCGAGAATCGTAGTGTACTGGATGTAATGTCAAGATGGAAGTATCGCTTCAGACATATGGAGGCGATGATCACGCAGGACACAGAACTGGTACTCTATAAAAGGTTGCAACCGTCGGGACAATATGACCAGGTCAGGATTGTCCGATTTAAAGAGACTAGTTGCTTGATGTCCGATATATGTTTCGTACGGGGCAGACACATCTCCAGCCCCAGGCCTAGCATGTGATCATCCGATACTGGATCGATGTACGCAATACTACGGTATACTACGCTTGATACAGATCTTATATTCCTATAAGAATATTTCTGGAGAATTGGGTAGGCATGGCGCTTTGCTAGAAGCCAACCTTGTCTTGTGAATCGGTATAGACGTAGTACGAGGTACGTACGTGTTCGGATTATCCGACGACCGGATTTACTGCCAAAATATCCGGAGATCTCTTGGGTCGCTTCCTGAAGATTCACCTATGATATTTGATTCGGACTTAATTAATCTTGGATTAATTACGAAGAAACTTTATCTCGGATAAAGTGCCTAGTTTAGAGAGAGAACGATTAATTTGGAATTAATCGACAAAATTATTATATTTGATATAATAATCGAAATTCGATTTCGACGCGAAATTAAAATTAGATTTTAATTCGGGCAAACGAGTTAGTTTAAAATTAATTCGTTAGCGACGTAAATAATAATTTCGCCAGGCGCAATTATTTATTTAAATTCGGTTTAATTAACGTCGCGACGTAAGCTCGGTATTTCGGAAATATCGAACCCGAACGCGTGAGTGGACGTGGGCCCACTTTCATTGGGAAACGTGTGGGGCCCACATGACACATGTCATTACATTGCATGGTGTTAGTGTACAAAACACTCTATGGCATTGCATGGTGATAGTGTATAAAACACTCTATGGCATTGCATGGTGTTAGTGTACAATTCACTCAATTGGTTTGCATGGAGTTTGAGTGTTGGACACTCTAAGCCATTGCATGGTTTGTGTCATAGATTTATTATTAATTTAATAAATTATGGCATAAATATAAATTGATTTTTGGTAAAACAAAAAAATCAATCACACAATTCTCTCTTCTCTCTCAAATTGCCGAAACTTCACCATTGAAGGGCAAAGGAAGATTTGATCTTCCATTCTCCATTTTTGCTAGCACAAGCAAGGGATCAAAGGAGGTGATAGGGAAACCATCAAGAGCTTGGAATACAAAAGCTTGGAGCTTCAAGTCTTCTTCTTCCCTTGGCCGAAACCAACCAACCAACTTGGAGCTTGGAGATTCAAAGGTTTTGTTCATCTTCTTCATCACATAACTTTGTAAGTATGATTCCGCCATGCTTCAAGTCTTTTATATATATTCATTTTAGTATTTCATATGCTTAATCTTTGTTTGGGACCTATATAATAGAAACCAACAATGGTATCATTGAGCTAGGTTTAAGCATGAAATACTTTAGGTTAAAATTTGGGTAAAATTGATTGAAGCATGTTCTTGTGAAATTTGATGAATGAGTATGCTTATATCTATGTTAAATGACATAATATGAAATCAATTTTATGAAAAATGCATTGGATGATTTTTCCCCCAAATATATGCCTTGGCCGAATGGTGTGATGAAATTGATTGAAGCATGTTCTTATGAAATTTGATTAATAAGTATGCTTGCATGTATATAGAATGATATACATGGAATCAATTTTATGAAAAATGCATTGGATGATTTTTCCCCAATATCTTGACCTTGGCCGAATGATATGGTGAAATTGATAAAAGCATGTTCTTGTGAAATTTGATTAATAAGAATGCTTACATGTATATAGAATGATGATACATGAAATCAATTTTATGAAAAATGCATTGGATGATTTTTCCCCAATATTTTGACCTTGGCCGAATGTAATCTTGCATTTGATTGTTTGGAATTTTTTGTGTTAAGTTCATTGGATGACTTAGAACGTATACGGGACGTAGATTAGTAATTCAATCGGATTGAAAAACAAATCGACACAAAAAACTCACCTTGGCCGAATCAACAAGGACATGAAATGGAGTTGATTTTTTGATAAAATTAATGTTGGACATTTATTTTGCAAAATACATGATTAATAAATTAAATGGGTATTTTTGAAATATTTGATTTAATGTATTAATCTTGGTATTACACTTTAATTAATTGGACTTTAATGTTTGGAATATTAAAATTTAATTAATGGGCTTTAATAATTTAATTGGGCCTTATGGGCTTAAAATTGGTTTTATGGCACTTAAGGGTGATTCCTTATTTGGGCTTGGTAATTGGGTTTGACCCACATTGACCAAAGCCCAAGCCTTAATAAATCAATTCTAAGTCCATTTGACTTGAATTAAATTCAACATTGGATGTTAGTTGGGCTTTGAGGCCCAATAAGATTAGATTTAGAATCTAAGTCTTTAAAGCACATTAAAAGTGTAAACATTTAATTTGGAATTAAATGAATGAATTAGTATTGAATACGTATTAAATCAGATTTAATAAGTAGTTCGATATAATTCGCGAATTCGTACCTTATGTACTTATTCTCAATAGAGTTGGACTCGCGCGCAAATCAAACCGTTGTTTGAACATTGGATGATCACTTAAACAAAGACTAATTAATTGGATTAGATTGGTTGTAAAAGCATGTCTTGTTTGAATATATATGTATGTGATGAATGAATAGTGTATATCGGATGGATATTAGAAGGGAAAGGGTAATTTTAGAAATTATTGTAAATTTGGAATTTATAAATTGGACCTGCGTGTCCAGCCTTATCTCTTTATCTCTTTGTATTCTCTTCTCACCTAATTCCCCTCAATGTAAATGAGGTTTCTCTTATTGTATTATGTAATTGGGTAGTAGTAGAATAGTGCTAGCGGGGAGAGAGAAAGGGAGTGATTTGTTCTAGGAACAAGTTGTTTATATATCCATCCGCATATCACTATTAATTTACTTTACGCGCTTTATGATGTTTTAGAAGCATGCTTAAGGGTGTATGATGATGAGACCTAACAAAGATAAATAAATTGGTTGCCAATTACGCGAAAATCCCTCAATTTATATTAAGCGAATATCCTTCCATTGAATGATTCTTGTTCAAGATCCGAAATTGGCATTGGTTTGTTTTTGACCAAAGTCAAGACCTTTGTCAATCAAGGATGTACTTGAATCATGAGAGTTTTGTTGCATATCGGTGTCTTGTCCAAATCGTGATTTTATTGGCCAAAGTCAAGGTCACTTTTTGTCCAATGACATTGATTACGAAACTTTCCTCGTCAATGGGTCCGCTTAACTGGAATCATTAGGTTTGTTTTGGCCAAAGCCATGGCCTAGATGATTCGGAGGATAGGGTTAGGAAAATGTATCGGATACATTGACATTATACGTATGTTTCGGACTTGGATGTCCACCTAACCGGATCTAGGAATTGGATGAGATCCAATTGATCATAGAGATCTACCTAAGTTAAATAGCATGCAATTTTTTATTGGCCAAAGTCAGGGTTGTATGTTATTTAACGGGAGCCTAGCCCGCTAGGAAATGCGATTTCCCGAGTTCTCTACAGAGGGTTGGAGACTTGAAGAAAATAGTGGGAGGCTATTATTGAATTTGCAATTTCGTTCAGATAATTAGCCTTACACGTCTTTCAAAATTATTTCGTCAATATTTTTTTAGTTGGACTAATATATTGTTATTTTACTTGTAACAGTTTGACTGTACCCATAACATCGTTGACTTTATAGTTGGACTATAGTCGTCAAGATGACTGGCAAAGGTAATATCCGCGACATAATCATGGGCGATAATGTCTTCAAAGGGACAAACTTTGCCGACTGGGAAATGAACCTCAAGATTGTGCTTGGGGCTGAGAGGGTACTGTATACTATTCAGAGGCCTCTCCCGCCTAAACCCACTGAGCCACTGGAGCTAGAGTTATGGAGAACTCATAGTGATGATTGTGACCAAGCTCAGTCAATTATGCTAGCTGCAATGACTCAGCATTTCAGACGCCAAAATAGGGACTTGGATCCCTATAACATGATGGCAAGATTGCGTGATCTTCACCGCACTAACAAGCGGATGAAGAGGTACGAGCTAGTAAGGAAACTCTTCCGCTCCCGGATGACAGACGGCGCATCAGTTGAGGCCCACGGGACTCAAATGATCGCTGACATTGATGAGTTAGCCAATATGGGCATTGTCTTGGAGGCAGAGCTGACGATTGATATGATATTACAATCGCTGCCCGATACTTGGAAACAAATCATCATCAACTACAAGTTGATGGAAACTGACGACACTCTCGGAGAGTTGTTGTCCGTACTGAAGGAGTCCGAAAAGGAACTCCTAAAGGGGAGCAAGCGCGAGGCGCATTATGCATCGACCTCTCATGCGCCAAGGGCCGGGCCCAAGGCAATTGGAGGTGCGAGGAAGAAAAGTTTCAAGAAGAAGGGCAAAGGCAAGTTGACAGTGGCTTCTAGGAAGCCAAAGGACAAATCTCGCGACATCTGCCTAAACTGCGGCAAGAGGGGTCACTGGAAACGTGACTGCCGAATGGGCATTGGGCAGAGGGAGGATATCAAGGCTAGCAAGGCTATCGCCTCTGGTATGTTTGTCATTGAGATAAATATGAATACTTCTAGTTTTAAAAATTGGATTTTTGATTCTGGTTGGGTGCTCATATTTGTACTGATGTGCAGGATCTGCATGATAGCAGGGTGCTGGCGTCAGGGGAGATGGATCTACGGGTCGGAAACGGAACACCTGTTGCTGTTTTGGCCGTAGGGACTTTTGTTTTAGAACTGCCCTCAGGGCATGTACTTAAACTTATGAACTGTTATTTTGTACCTAGTTTAACTAGGAATATTATATCTGTATCCTTGTTAACCCAGCAGGGTTACACTTTTGTATTCAGAAACACTGGGTGTTATTTATATCTGAATGATGCAGAAATTTGCACAGCTGTTGCAAATAACGGTCTTTATATTTTGAATATAAATGAATCTCCTAAAATGACAAACAAAAGGCTCAAAAGGAGTAATCTAAAAGATGAAGCTTATATATGGCATTGTCGTCTAGGACACATCAACAAGACTCGCATATCCACACTCTCGAAGAGTGGGTACTTGGACGAATTTGATCCCAATTCATATGACGTCTGCGAATCTTGTCTTTTAGGCAAAATGCCTAAATCACCTTTTAGCGGTAAAGGTGAACGTGCCACAGAACTGTTGGCTCTAGTTCATACTGATGTATGCGGGCCCATGTCTAGCCAGGCTAGAGGTGGATTTCACTACTTCGTAACCTTTACAGATGATGCATCTCGTTACGGTTATGTGTATCTTATGAGACACAAGTCGGAAACTTTTGAGAAATTCAAAGAGTTTCGACACGAAGTGGAGAAACAAACAGGAAGAGTATTAAGAAGACATTACGGTCAGACCGTGGTGGGGAATACTTAAGTTATGAGTTTCAAGATTACTTAAAAGAATATGGTATTCTTTCACAGTGGACTCCTCCTGGAACACCGCAATTAAATGGTGTGTCCGAACGGAGAAACCGCACCTTGTTGGACATGGTAAGGTCAATGATGAGTCGCACTGAGCTACCAATATCCTTCTGGGGATACGCATTAAACAGTGCTATACTTATTTTGAATAAGGTACCGTCGAAGTCTGTTGAACAGACTCCATATGAAATATGGACAGGAAGGAAACCAGGTTTCTCTTTCCTGAAGATTTGGGGATGCTGGGCATATGTTAAACGTTTGGAAGGTACCAAACTTGAACCCAAATCTGATAAATGCCTTTTCGTAGGATATCCTAGGGAAACCAAAGGATATTACTTCTATCACCCGCAAGAGAACAAAGTATTTGTTGCTCTACATGCATTTTTCCTTGAGAAGGATTTTATAAATGCAGTGGTAAGTGGGAGGAAAATAGAACTCGATGAAGATCGTAGTAATACTGTTCCTGGCAATGAATCAACGACGGAACAAGAACAGACCGTCCAGGATGAGTCTGTACCACAAACTTCACATACACAAGGACCGCGTAGGTCGGAGAGAGTCAGAACAGTACCTGAGAGGTATGGGTTCCTGATCTCACCTCATGTAGATATTAATCTTATTGAGGATAACGAGCCGGCTACGTATGAGGAAGCGATACGAAATATCGATTCCGCTTTATGGCAAGAAGCCATGAAGTCCGAGATGGATTCCATGTACGCCAACCAAGTTTGGACACTGGTTGATGCACCAGAAGGCGTAAAGCCTATTGGATGCAGATGGATCTTCAAGAAGAAGACCGACATGGATGGCAACGTACAAACGTACAAAGCTAGGCTTGTAGCGAAGGGGTATCGTCAACAATACGGTATTGATTATGACGAGACCTTCTCACCCGTTGCCATGATTAAATCCATTCGGATAATGCTTGCAATAGCTGCATATTTCGACTTCGAGATATGGCAGATGGACGTTAAAACCGCTTTCCTTAACGGAAACCTTTTGGAGGATGTTTATATGCAACAGCCTGACGGTTTTATCGTGCCAAGACTTGCAAACAAGGTTTGTAAGTTAAATCGATCCATTTATGGATTGAAGCAAGCATCACGGTCATGGAATCAACGTTTTGATGAGATCATAAAAGAATATGATTTCATGCAAAACGCAGATGACCCTTGTGTATACAAGAAGGTTAGTGGGAGAGCACTTACTTTTATCGTCCTTTATGTCGACGACGTATTGCTTATAGGCAATGACATTCCCATGCTAACGTCGGTGAAAGCTTGGCTTTCATTAAAATTCTCCATGAAAGATCTGGGAGAAGCAGCCTTTATTCTTGGAATAAAGATCTACCGGGATAGATCCAGAAAGCTGCTTGGACTCTCCCAGAGTACATACATTGATAAAGTGTTGAAGCGATTCAACATGGAACAATCCAAGAGGGGATTGGTTCCAATGGTACGTGGTACCTCTCTGTCTAAGGACATGTGTCCTAAGACTCAGGAAGAGAGAGACAACATGAGTCGGATACCGTTCGCCTCGGCAGTCGGATCAATCATGTATGCCATGATATGTACACGACCTGATGTCTCATATGCTTTGAGCATGTGCAGTCGTTATCAGGCCGATCCAGGTGAAGGTCACTGGACAGCAGTTAAGAATATCCTTAAGTATCTTAAACGAACTAAGGATGCTTTCTTAATTTATGGAGGTGGAGAACTTGAGGTATCTGGGTATACCGATGCAAGTTTCCAAACCGACAAGGATGACTATAAGTCACAATCCGGGTACATTTTTTGTTTGAATAACGGAGCAGTGAGCTGGAAATCTTCCAAGCAAGATACTGTTGCCGATTCAACAACAGAAGCGGAGTACATCGCTGCATCTGAAGCAGCAAAGGAGGCAGTTTGGATCCGAAAGTTCCTAATCGGATTAGGAGTAGTTCCGTTAGCAGCTGAGCCCGTTCCATTGTATTGTGACAATAACGGGGCTATAGCGCAGGCTAAGGAACCAAGGTCTCATCAACGGTCCAAGCATGTTCTTCGACGTTACCATCTGATTCGGGAGATTATACATCGTGGCGATGTAAAGGTCGAGAAGGTCACATCAGATGATAACATTGCAGATCCGCTGACGAAGGCTGTTCTTCAGCAAGTTTTTGAACGACACATACATAGTTCGGGTATTAGATGCCTGAGTGACTGGCTATAGGCCAAGTGGGAGATTGTTAGACATTATGTCCCATAGCGTCACTGTTTGTAAATGATATTGTATTATTGTACAAAATTAACTATGTGATAATGAATTGCCTTTTGCCGTTTTGTAATGTTATTTACTTTGATATATAAATGGCGAAAGTCCATATGATTAGTACCGGATTGAGATGATATGAGACAGTATCAATCCATAAGGTTTAATCATTAAATATCCCTAGTCGTAGTATTATCGAGATCGGACATCGATAATGCGGAATAGACTAGTATTGCGCTTGTGCACGTTGTGAGGGCACAACGGCATAGTTCTCATATATTTAAGTATTGGATACTTATGCAAGTGCGATAGGAGGTTGTGTTTTACCGATGGTACGGAAAACAGCTTCGCTCTGGATAGACCCCGCGGAATCCCATTGGTAGTATGTCTACGTGTCTATGGGAGGCCGCATCAAGGTAGGTGTATATGGTCTTAACCTGAGACTTACATCGCTAGTACTTGCGACAATCGGTAAACTTTGGTTTTGGTGGTTGGGGACCTTAACCGGTTCTGTGTACACCTCTTCTGGGTTTATCGAGAATCGTAGTGTACTGGATGTAATGTCAAGATGGAAGTATCGCTTCAGACATATGGAGGCGATGATCACGCAGGACACAGAACTGGTACTCTATAAAAGGTTGCAACCGTCGGGACAATATGACCAGGTCAGGATTGTCCGATTTAAAGAGACTAGTTGCTTGATGTCCGATATATGTTTCGTACGGGGCAGACACATCTCCAGCCCCAGGCCTAGCATGTGATCATCCGATACTGGATCGATGTACGCAATACTACGGTATACTACGCTTGATACAGATCTTATATTCCTATAAGAATATTTCTGGAGAATTGGGTAGGCATGGCGCTTTGCTAGAAGCCAACCTTGTCTTGTGAATCGGTATAGACGTAGTACGAGGTACGTATGTTTCGGATTATCCGACGACCGGATTTACTGCCAAAATATCCGGAGATCTCTTGGGTCGCTTCCTGAAGATTCACCTATGATATTTGATTCGGACTTAATTAATCTTGGATTAATTACGGAGAAACTTTATCTCGGATAAAGTGCCTAGTTTAGAGAGAGAACGATTAATTTGGAATTAATCGACAAAATTATTATATTTGATATAATAATCGAAATTCGATTTCGACGCGAAATTAAAATTAGATTTTAATTCGGGCAAACGAGTTAGTTTAAAATTAATTCGTTAGCGACGTAAATAATAATTTCGCCAGGCGCATTATTTATTTAAATTCGGTTTAATTAACGTCGCGACGTAAGCTCGGTATTTCGGAAATATCGAACCCGAACGCGTGAGTGGACGTGGGCCCACTTTCATTGGGAAACGTGTGGGGCCCACATGACACATGTCATTACATTGCATGGTGTTAGTGTACAAAACACTCTATGGCATTGCATGGTGATAGTGTATAAAACACTCTATGGCATTGCATGGTGTTAGTGTACAATTCACTCAATTGGTTTGCATGGAGTTTGAGTGTTGGACACTCTAAGCCATTGCATGGTTTGTGTCATAGATTTATTATTAATTTAATAAATTATGGCATAAATATAAATTGATTTTTGGTAAAACAAAATAAATCAATCACACAATTCTCTCTTCTCTCTCAAATTGCCGAAACTTCACCATTGAAGGGCAAAGGAAGATTTGATCTTCCATTCTCCATTTTTGCTAGCACAAGCAAGGGATCAAAGGAGGTGATAGGGAAACCATCAAAGAGCTTGGAATACAAAAGCTTGGAGCTTCAAGTCTTCTTCTTCCCTTGGCCGAAACCAACCAACCAACTTGGAGCTTGGAGATTCAAAGGTTTTGTTCATCTTCTTCATCACATAACTTTGTAAGTATGATTCCGCCATGCTTCAAGTCTTTTATATATATTCATTTTAGTATTTCATATGCTTAATCTTTGTTTGGGACCTATATAATAGAAACCAAAACATTGCAGCAAGCATAACGGATTGAGCAGTAAAGTTATCATCACGATGAGTCTTCCAAAGCTCATGCTCTACTGGCTGCTCAAGTACGGGCTCAGGCCCGAGAGGTCTCTCTATTACATAGAGCAACTTCTCAGCTCCCAGGACTATCCTGAGGTTCATTTCCCAGTCTGGAAAATTTACGCCGTTAAAGACATTCTCACTCATAATTATGTCCCTAACGCTAATCTTTCCAGCCATTTTGATTGCTATAGTCCAATTATCCAATCAAGTGTTTCGGGTACACTCAAATGCAATGGTTACTATAGTCCAACTATATAACCAACTACAAATGGAGTAGTGTTGAGTACAGTCTAACTGTTCAAAGAAAACAATAAAATAATATTAGTCTAACTAATATATATATATATATATTAACGAGAAATAATAATAACAAAGCGCGTATATTAGCGAGTATTAAATGAAATTACAAATTTAATACTGACCTCCCACTAATTTTCGGCGAGCCTCTAACCCTTTGTTGTGTACTCGGGAAACCTAGTTTCCTAGTGGGCTAGGATCCCATTAAATAATACACAACCTTGACTTTGTCCAACAAGCTGTATAAAATTTAACTAGATAGATCTCTAAGATCAATTGGATCCCATCCAATTCCTAGATCTGATAGGTGGACATCCAAGTCTGACACATATATCCAATATATTTCCTAACTGGTTTCCTCTGAATCAACTAAGTCTTGGCTTTGGCTCAACAAGCTTAATGATTCCAGTTAAGCGTGACCCATTGACAGTGGGAAAGCTTCGTAATACACATCGATGAACAAGAGTGACCTTGACTTTGGCCAACAAGTCACAACTGCCCAAGACATGCGATATTAACAAAGCTTTCATGGTTCAAACACATCCGCGATAGACAATGATATTGACTTTGGCCAACAAATCAAAGCCAATCTTGGATCTTGATAGAGAACCACTCAATAGAAGGAAACGTTTAATATTAAATGCGAGGGCGTTTTCATAAATTGGCAACCAATTTATTATCTTTGATTAGGTCTCATCATACACCCTTAAACATGCATTCTAAAAGCATAATAAGGCGCGATAAATATAATAATGATATACGGATGGATATATACAATTTGTTCCTAGAACAAATCTCTCTCTTTTCTTTTCCTCTCTCCCACTAGCACTTTACATTCTTCTCAGTACCCAATTACATAACACTATAAGAAACCTCATTTACATTGAGGGGAATTGGTGAGAAGAGAAATACAATGAGAATGAGAAGTGATAGGCTGGACACACATGTCTAATTTCAAATAAATACAATATTTACAACAATTTCCAAAATTGCCCCCACTCATCTAATATCCATCCGATATACATTATTCAAACAAATACATCCAAGCATTCACACATAGTATGTTGTCAATCAATCTAATCCAATTAATTAATTCTTCAATTAATGACCATCCAATGTTCATACAACGATTTGATTTGCGCGAGTCCAACTCGTTTAAGAATAAATACTCAAAGTAAGTATTCTTGAATTATATCGTACTACAATATTAAATCCAATTTAAATTGTATTCAATACTAATTCAAGTTTAATTCTAAATTAAACAATGACACTTATTATATTAAAAATGCCTTTTTAGACTTTGATTCCAAATCCAATCCAAATGGTCTCAAATGCCCATTTAGCATCCAATGCCAATTCTATTAGGTCCAATGGGCCTTAATTAATTCTTTAGGCATGAAATTTTGGCCATTATGAATCAAGCTTATAATGCCTTGGCCCATTTAGTAATCACCATATGCCAAAAATTAATCTTGGCCCATTAGGCCCAATTAGAAAGGCATAAAAGTCATATTTTGGACTTTTATGGAAATAGTTTAGGCCCAATTGGATCCAACCCAATTGTCCACAACCAAACTTGGCCCAACCAAGCCCATTAGTCCAAATATAACCAAATTAGCCCAATCAGTATTTTTAGGGACTAATTTACATTAATACAATATTCCAAATATTACATTAATCCAATTTAAGTGTAATTAACATAACTAATTAATTAAACTAACATTTCCGAAATATTAATTAATCTAATTAATCATGATTATCATTCCAATTCATGTCCAACACAAATTGAAGCAAAATCAAGTCTCCAACAATATGCTTCTCACGGCAATGAAAAAAAATTAACATCCAATTTGATTCCAATCCAATTAAATCAACATTTAACATATATTTCATGCCATTAACACATCCAAGTGTCAAAATTTAAAAAATCACCATTAGTTTTTCTAGGGTTATATTCGGCCAAGCTAGGGATTTATGGAAATTTGATCTAATCAATTTTTCAACAATCCAAAAATGCACAACTCCAAGTTATCATCATCTAACATCAACCAACAACTCAATTTTGATTTTTCATGCTCCAAGCAAAAATTCCTAATTAAAGTTTATGATCCATATATTTCAAAATCATATTTAGCAAGGCTCTGATACCATTGTTAGTCTCTAAGACATGCCACATGATCATAAACATGATTTTATGTGTGAAAAATCAAGTAAAAGTGGCGAAATCACTTACATTGATTTGGGGAAATTCGAAAATTTCTTTTTGGATGAAGCTCTGTATGGGCCAAGGGCAAAAACGTCCTTTTTACTTCGAACCCAATACCAAATGAAGCCCAAAATGATATAACCCAGCCCATAAAATTTTAAACTGTTTATAAAAGTAATGCCAAAAGCTTAAGGACAACCCCCTTTAATTATTCACCTATTGTATCCCCATTTTCTAAACACAAAATATATTATCACATGTGAATATTCTTCATCACCGAAAGATAAAGACTTGAGCACGTTATGGGCTCATTGCCAAAAATCACAGCACATTGTAGGTTCCATATACATCTTTTGTTTCAGCTATAAAGTGACTTCATTCAATCTATAAAAGGGGAGGTAACTCAACATACAAGGGCAGTCAAACTTCACTTCTCTTATACAAACTTTTGCTCTCTGACACAAGCTCTCAGAGCTTCTCATTCCCTTAAACACCTGTCACCGCCCTCACGGCCACCCAAAGAAGGAAAAGGTAACAACAAACCTTGCTTTCACATTTACATATTTACTGCTCATTTCATACTACTGACTTGAGCGTCGGAGTGCCCACGGCACCCACCACACCGGTGGGTAGTCTACTCCCGCTCATTCTACCTTTATTTTGCAGGATCGCTAATGCCCCAACTTATAAATTCTTGATTGTGGATCTCGGATGAAAACCAGCATCCACAATTTGTCCCATACTCTCTAAGTCAATAAGCCCTTGACTTGGAGAGTAATTTTATGCATGTCGTATGAAACATGATATGTAAGAGTACCTGTCAGGAATGTAGAATTCTAGGTACTTTCCTTTTTATCATCTGGGTTTAGTGTCTTTTATTGGTGATGACAGAAGAGCTGCATAATCTTTTCAAGTTGTCTGGTCAAAATGTAGTCCATGTCATAAGCTTGACTCGACATGAGCCATGGGGGATGTCCACAGTCGACTGAACCTGCTGAAAGTTCAATGTATATTTCACACGACATTATTGTATGGACTGTAGGAAGTCAATGTCTTCATTTGACTCGACATGAGTCCATGGGGGATGTCCCCGGTCGACTAAACTTGATGAAGGTTCAGGAGTTATTTCAAACGACATTGTTGTATGGACTGTAGGAAGTCCATGCCTTCATTTGACTCGACATGAGTATTTGGGGGATGTCCCTGGTCGACTGAACCAGAAGAAAGTTCAGGAGTATTTCTCATACGACATGTGTCGTCTGGACTGAGGATAGTCCAGGTCTTCAACTTGACTCGACATGAGTCCATGGAGAATGTCCCCGGTCGACTGAACTAGATGAAGGTTCAAAAGTTATTTCACACGATATTGTCATATGGACTGTAGGAAGTCCATGTCTTCATTTGACTCGACATGAGTCCATGGGGAATGTCCCCGATCGACTGAACCAGATGAAGGTTCAAGAGTTATTTCACACGACATTGTCGTATGGACTGTAGGAAGTCCATGTCTTCATTTAACTCGACATGAGTATTTGGGGGATGTCCCCGGTCGACTAATCCAGAAGAAAGTTCATGAGTATTTTTCATACGAAATGTGTCGTCTGGACTGAGGATAGTCCAGGTCTTCAACTTGACTCGACATGAGTCTATGGAGAATTTTCCAGGTCGACTGAACCTGATGAAGGTTCAAGAGTTATTTCACACGATATTGTCGTATGGACTGTAGGAAGTCCATGTCTTCATTTGACTCGACATGAGTCCATGGGGGATGTCCCCGGTCGACTGAACCAGAAGAAAGTTCATGAGTATTTTTCATACGACATGTGTCGTCTGGACTGAGGATAGTCCAGGTCTTCAACTTGACTCGACATGAGTCCATGGAGAATGTCCTCGGTCGACTAAACCAGATGAAGGTTCAAGAGTTATTTCACACGACATTGTAGTATAGAGTGTAGGACGTCCATGTCTTCATTTGACTCGACATGAGTCCATGGGGGATGTCCCCGGTCGACTGAACCAGTTGAAGGTTCAGGACAATCTCCATAATATTGGTCAATGACCAGGGGAGTCTTCAAATTTTTCTAGATCAGATGAAGGTCATATGTTAAACTTGACTCTATATGAGTTATGGGGAATGTTCCCAGTCGACTGAACCAGATGAAGGTTCAGGGTACACTCCATACGACGGGGAGTCTTCAATGTCGTCTGGACTAGGAGTAGTCCAGGTCTTTAACTTGACTCGACATGAGTCTATGGGGGATGTCCTCGGTCGACTGAACCAGATGAAGGTTCATGAGTACATTTCACACGACATGTGTCGTCTGGATTGAGAGTAGTCCAGGTCTTCTTTTGACTCGACATGAGTCCATGGGGGATGTCCCCGGTCGACTGAACCAGATGAAGGTTCAGGAATATATTTCACACGACATGTGTCATCTGGACTGAGAGTAGTCCAGGTCTTTCATTTGACTCAATATGAGTCTATGTGGGATGTCCCCGGTCGGCTAAACCAGATGAAGGTTTAGGAGTTATTTCACAAGACATTATCGTATGGACTGTAGGAAGTCCATGTCTTCATTTGACTCGACATGAGTGCATAGGGGATGTCCCCGGTCGACTGAACAGTTGAAGGTTCAGGACAAACTCCATACTACTGGTCAATGACAAGAGGAGTCTTCAAATTTTTCTAGACTAGATGAAGGTCATATGTTAAACATGACTCTACATGAGTTATGGGGAATGTTCCCAGTCGACTGAACCTGATGAAGGTTCAGGGTACACTCCATACGACGGGGAGTCTTCAATGTCATCTGGACATGGAGTAGTCCAGGTCTTTAACTTGACTCGACATGAGTCTATGGGGGATGTCCCCGGTCGACTAAACCAGATGAAGGTTCAGAAGTATATTACACATGACATGTGTCGTCTGGACTGAGAGTAGTCCATGTCTTCATTTGACTCGACATGAGTCCATGGGGGATGTCCCCGATCGACTGAAACAGATGAAGGTTCAGGAATATATTTCACATGACATGTGTCGTCTAGACTGAGAGTTGTTCAGGTCTTTCATTTGACTCGACATCATTCTATGGGGGATGTCCCCGGTCGACTAAACCAGATGAAGGTTCACGAGTTATTTCACATGAAATTGACGTATGGACTTTAGGAAGTCCATATCTTCATTTGACTCGATATGAGTCTATGGGGGATGTCCCCGGTCGACTGAACCGGATGAAAGTTCATGAGTTGTTTCATTCGACATGTCGTATGGACTAAGGGATGTTCATATCTTCAGTTGACTCGACATGAGTCATTGTGGGATGTCCCCGGTCGACTGAACGAGATGAAGGTTAAGGAGATAATTCACACGACATTGTTGTATGGACTGAGGGAAGTCCATGTCTTCAGTTGACTCGATATGAGTCATTGGGGGATGTCCCCGGTCGACTGATCCAGATGAAGGTCAGGATAATCCCTATACTACGGGTTAAAGGACCATGGGAGTCTTCAATGTCATTTGGACCAGATGAAGGTCATGTATTGAACTTGACTCTACATGAACCACGAGGAATGTTCCCAGTCGACTGAACCAAATAAAGGTAAGGTAATCCCTATACTACGAGTCAAAGAACCAGGGGAGTCATCAATGTCGTTTGGACCAGATGAAGGTCTATGAAAGTCTTCAATCTATAGACCTGACGAAGGTCCAAGAGTCTTTCCTTATCATACTACTAGACCTGATTAAGGTCTATGAAGGTCATCAGCCATTCTCTCGATGAGGGTCCATGAGACTACGGTCTTATGGACCTGTCGAATGGACTTGATAAAGGTCCAAGAAGGTCATCACTTCTCACTCTACTAGACCTGAAGAAGGTCAATGAGGGTTCTCATTCCTCATTCTACAAGACCTGACAAAGGTCAATGAAGGTATAATTCCTCATTCTACAAGACCTGACAAAGGTCAATGAGGGTATAATTCATCATTCTACAAGACCTGACAAAGGTCAATGGGGGTATAATTTCTACAAGACCTGACAAAGGTCAATGAAGGTATAATTCCTCATTCTACAGGACTTGTAGTCTGAGACCATGTCGTCTGAAGACCATGAGACTACAGTCGAATGAACCTGATGAAGGTCCATGAGGGTCGTCATCCTACTAGATTTGATGAAGGTCGGTCGATTGGACCTGATGGAGGCAGACATCTTGGGATAGCCATCAACTCTCCAAGAGTTTACTCAGAAGACTATGATGATTTTGCCTTTGCCCTTTTAGAAGCTCTGGCTCTGCCTCCTAGAGCATAGCCATCAACTCTCCAAGAGTTTACTCTTGGTTCATAATGAACCTTCCCCAACTTTCGGGTAGAGACTATAAGATCAAATCTTTGGTAGTCTCGGCCACGTAGGTAATGCCCAGCTAACCAAGCTGATCGATGTCAGTAATCATCTGCGACACCTAGTGCTCGACAGATGTACCCTCTGACATTCGCGAGCGAAAGAGCTTCTTTTGCAATTTGTACTTCTAAGATCTAAGAATAAATCTATGAAGATCTTTAATTTTATCATCATGGTACAAGGATCTAATCCTTAATTCTGACGACGGAATTAAAGTGTCATTGCATCAAGTATAAATGATTGAGCACTAAAGTTATCATCGCATGAATCTTCCAAAGATCATGTTCTACTATTTGCTCAACTCCGGGCTTAGGCCCGAGATGTAATTCTATCAAATAGAATAACTTCTCAATTCCCAGGACTATCCTGAGGTTCTATTCCCAATCTGAAAATTAAAGCCGTTTAAAGACATTTTTACCCATGTTTATGTTTTAAACGCTAATCTTTCATTTATCTTGATTGCTATAGTCCAACAACCTAACCTGATGAAGGTCAGTCGATTGGACCTGATGGAGGTCCAATGGATTCTTCATACTACCTAACCTGATGAAGGTCGGTCGATTGGACCTGATTGAGGTCCAATGGAGTTTTCATACTACCCGACCTGATGAAGGTCGGTCGACTAGACCTGATGAAGGTCCAATAAGGTTATTCATTGTACTAGGCATGATAAAAGATTCCCTATGTAGTCTGGAGATGGCAGTATTAAATCAATGTCGTATGGAGATGATGACTAACCTTTCATGTCTTCTGAGGAATGTGACATCTATGTCTTGTCGAATGGGATCTTAAATAAGTGTAAAGCCTTATACGTGTCATGTCGAGTGAGACATTCGCCTCATGATGAGTGTAGTGTCCAGTGGGACATGTAGGGTTTTCTAGGTCAAACCAAGATCTATTAAGCAAATGAAATGTGCGAATACAACAAAGTAAAGTAGCGGAAATACTCACTTTGATCGGCTTTTGCGATGCGAAGACAACAAAAATTCTGCTCCATGGAATTCGGCCAAGCTCTTTGTTGTGCTCCTTGTGTTTATCTTCAAGCTCCAAGCTTTAAGTGTTGATTCCATGCTCATAGATGGGTTTCCCTATCACCTTTGAATGACTCCATAGATGTGCTAGCATCTTGAAAAATTGCAACAATTTTTCTTCATCATCTTAATAAGATTCGGCCAAGCTAAATGAGAGAAAAAATGAGCGGGCCATTTGGCCAAGGAGAGGAAAAATGAGAGAGAGAGAGAGAGAGTTGTGTTTTTGGTTTTCAAAAAACCTATGCAAAAAATCTTTTCCAAAATTTGGTAAAAGCTTTTCCAAAAAGCAAAAACCACTTTTGGAGGCAAAATGGCATTAATTGCCCACGACCACCACCATCATGAATAGTGACTGATTGTCAATCACCAAAAGTAGACTTGACATCCATCACTAAAGTGACAGGTGATGTGACAAGCGATGTGACTTGTGGCCGCACTTGATTCAAAATCGGAGTGGCCTCACAAACACATTCCGGGCTCGGGTTCGTTAATTCCTAATTAACGAATTTTCTGTTGCAACGTAATTAAATCAAATTTAATTAAATAATCATGCCTAGTAAAATTACTATTCACATCGCTAACGAATTAATTCTAAATTAACTCGTTTGCCCAAATTAAAATCTAATTTTAATTCCGCGTCGAAATCTAATTTCGTATAATATATCAAATATATTATTTTATCGATTAATTCCAAATTAATCGTTCTCTCTCTTCAAATAGTATTTTATCCCAGATAAAATATCTCTGTAATTAATCCTTGATTAATTTTCTCTCTCTTACAATTAATCCTAGATTAATTATGTTCGAGTCATACGTCATCGGTGAATCTTCGGGAAGCGACCCATGAGATCTTTGGATATGTTGGAAGTAAATCCGGTCGTCGGACTATCCGAATAGGTACGTACCTAGTACTACGTTTTTACCGATTTACAAGACATGGTTGGTTTCTAGCAAAGCACCGTGCCTACCCAATTCTCCAGAAATATTCTTAATGGAATATATAATCTGTATCAGGCATAGTATACATAGTATTGCGTATTGCGATCCAGTATCGGATGTCACATGCAAGGCCTGGGGCTGGAATTGTGTATGCTCCGTACGAAGCATATATCGGATCTCTGGTAACCAGTCTCTATAATCGGATAAACATGACCTAGTCATATTATCCCTGATAGCGCAGCATAAAAGAGTATTAGTTCGTATCCTGCGTGCTGCAGTATCATTCCATATGACAGAAGTGATATCCATCTTGACATCACACCCAATACACTACGATTCTCAATATACCCGAAGAGGCGTACACAGAACCTGTTAAGCCCTGGACGACCAAAACCAAAGTATAATGATTGTCGCAAGTATTAGAGATGCAAGTCTAAGGTTAAGACCAAATACATCTACCCTGATGATGAACCTTCATTTGGAGCATCCTCCTTGAGTCGAGCCTACATCATTGTAATATCGAGTGGGACATCATCTCATGATGTATCTTCATTTGAAGTATCTTTCTTGAGTCGAGTTTACATCTATTTGTCGAATGAAACTTCAGCCAATAGTTGATCCTTCCTCCATGTCGTGTCAACTGGAACCTCAGCCCTTAACTAAGACCTATTCCTTGTCGTGTCGAGTGGTGCTTCAGCCCCTAGCTAGGAGTTCTTCCATGTCGTGTGGAGTGGAGCCTCAGTCTCTAGCTAAGTCTCTTCATTGTCGTGTGGAGTGGAACCTCAGCTTCTAGTAAAGACTTTTTCCTTTTTGTGTGAAATGGAACCTCAGCCTCTAGCTAAGACTCCTTCTCAGTCATGTCAAATGGACTCTCTATCAAATACTAAGACTTCTTCCATGTCATGTCGAATGAAACATTTATCCCATGCTAGGTCTTCTTCCATCTCTTGTAGAATGAGATCTTAAACAAGTGTTAAACCTCACACGTGGAGTGTCGAGTGGAATCTTTGTTCAATTCTAAACCATCATATTGTAGTGTCGATTGTGATCTTTAGCAAGTGATAAGCTGGTAAAGTTGACTGGGATGTCCATGCCAAGTCTTCATTAGAGTATTGTCCATCGGGATATCCTTTTCATGCCAATTCTTCATACACGAAGTGTTGATTATGGCGGTCATGCCAGATACATTGCTTCATCGTATGAGTGATAGAAAAAGTGGTTCTATTGGAGGGTATTTTTCCTTTCTTAGTCGACTGGGAGAGGTATGTTGATTGGGCCGGATGATTTTTTATGTTGTCGATTAGAGAAAATGAGTTTCACCCTAAGTTGGAGTTTTGTGAATGATGTTTTTTTAAAGTAACCAATGAATACTTGTGTGGGAAGCTATGATATTCTGAATGTGACAATGGGTGATCTATGGCTCCTTTTTTTGGTCTAATTACATCAAGTAATATCTTATTGAGATGTATTATTAACGCATCACTTATTATGTCGCTTGGGGGGTTCGAGGTTCTCTCATTGTGATGGCTGGAGGAGCTTTCTCTCTTATTGTTCCTCATATCCTCCTCATACCTGATCTCAATGTGGGCCCGAGCCATGGCTTGATCCATTGTGTAGCATCGAAATTTAGTGAGCTTTTTGTAGAGTCAACTTTCTGAAAGTAATCCATTTCTGAATGCTTCCACTACAGTAGGCTGATGAAGATCTGGAATTTTTATCATCTCTTTATTGAAGTGAGCCACGTAGCTTCGCAAGGACTCTCCTCTCCGTTGCTGGATGGCATTGAGGTCATTGGTGGTCTTCTCAAGCTTGTAGAACTTGCAAAATGCTTCATAAATTTGTCCGCTAGCTGTTGGTAAGACTCGATGGATCTATAAGGTAGGTTGATGAACCAAGTGAAGGCCGGTCCTGCCAACGTTTCTCCAAAGCATCTGCACATTCCAGCTTCCCATTGGCTTGGTGACAAGCCAGTTGACATCATCTTGTACTTGTGGTGTATTACATGGTCGTCTGGATCGGTGGATCCATCATACAACTTCATATCCGGTGGACTGAACTTTCGTGGTAGCTCAACAGATGTGATGGTCTCCAAGAAGGGAGTTTCAGAAATGGTTCATGTTCTTCTTTTCTTTGTCGGTAGTTTCACTCCCGGTAGGCTGGACATAACTGCTTCTTTAAACTCCATCATTTCCCTCATTATGGTGGACGCGACCTGTTGTGCTTGGTCGACTGGGGAAATTGGTAGGTTCCTCTGGCCGCCATTTGATGGATTGTCATCTGTCACTTCGTTGAATGCTCCAAAGAGATTAGATGGAGTGGCATGATATTGCGTTGATCTGGGGTGTTATGATGTTGAGATGTGGATGAGATTAACTCCAACTGCTTTTGAAAGTTTATGTTGGAGTTTCGCATGGTTTGGTTTTCTTCTTCCAAAGCTTGCAATCTTTCCTGGAGTATGGCTAGTTGTGATGCTACTGGATCAGGTGTTTGTTCATTGCTTGAAGCCATGAGTGACTGTGTTTTGAGTATTGTAGAATGTGAGATCTTCGCCTGCTATGAATCGCTAAGGCCCCACGGTGGGCGCCAAATTGTGGACGCTGGTTTTCGTCCGAGATCCATAATCGAGAATTTGTAAGTTGGGGCATTAGCGATCCTGCAAAACAAAGGTAGAGTGAGCATGAGTAGATTACCCACCGGTGTGGTGGGTGTCGGGGGCACTCCGACGCTCAAGTCAGTAGTATGAAATGAGCAGTAAATATGTAAATGTGAAAGCAAGGTTTGTTGTTACCTTGTCCTTCTTTGGGTGGCCGTGAGGGCGGTGACAGGTGTTTAAGGGAATGAGAAGCTCTGAGAGCTTGTGTCAGAGAGCAAAAGCTTGTATAAGAGAAGTGAAGCTTGACTGCCCTTGTATGCTGAGTTACCTCCCCTTTTATAGATTGAAGGAAGTCACTTTATAGCTGAAACAGAAGCTGTATATGGAACCTACAACGTGCTGTGATTTCTGACAATGGGCCCACAACGTGCTCAAGTCTTTATCTTTCGGCGATGAAGAATATTCGCATGTGATAATATATTTTGTGTTTAGGAAAGGGGGATACAATAGGTGAATAATTAAATGGGCTTGTCCTTAAGCTGTTGGCTTTATTTTTATAAACGGTTTAAAATTTTATGGGCTGTGTTATATCATTTTGGGCTTCATTTGGTATTGGGTTCGAAGTAAAAAGGACAGTTTTGCCCATGGCCTAATTTGGCCCATACAAGCTCCAAGCTTGTTGTTTGTGTTGTTTGTTCATTGGGTGAGTTTCCCTATCACCTCAAATGAATCCTCCAAGTGTTAGCTTTGTTAAATTTTTGAAGCAAAAATTCATTTCCATGAGAGCAAGGTTCGGCCAAGAGGAAGAAGAAAGAGGGAGTGTGAGTTGTTTTCCAAAAAAATGGTTGGTGTTTTTTAATGCTTTACATAAAATAAAGCCAACTACTTCCATCAATTATAGACATTTGATGTAAGTAATGTGGTCCCACCACATTTAAATTCAAAATTTGTGTTGGCTTTCCTCAACACACAACTAGACTTGGGCCCGGGTTCGTTTAATTCCGATTAAACGAATTTTCCATCGCTACATAATTAAATCCAATTTAATTAAATAATTATGCCTCACAAAATTATTACGATAGTTTCTTTCGAATTAATTCTAAATTAATTCGTTCGCCCGAATTAAAAGCAATTTTAATTTCGTATTGAAATCTGAATTCAAATAATATATCCGATATATTATTTTAGCCCCAAATAAATAAATAAAATAGAAAAATCCAATTTAACTATTAAATTTATTTTATCAATTAATTCTAAATTAATCGCGTTCTCTCTTCTATACGAATTTAATCTCAGATTAATTCTTGCCGCAATTAATCACAAATTAATTTTCTCTCTCAAAATTAATCCCAGATTAATTCTATATGAGTCAAATGTCATTGGTGAATCTTTGGGAAGCGACCCAAGAGATTCTTGGATATGTTGGTAGTAAATACGGTTATCGGAATATCCGAACACATGCGTACCCCGTACCATGTTCTCACCGATTTACAAGACATGGTTGGCTTCTAGCAAAGCATTGTGCCTACCCAATTCTCCAGAAATATTCGCTGAGGAATATCATTTGTATCAGGCGTAGTAATACTAATATTATGTAATGCGTAATACGATCCAGTTTCGGATTTCAAATGCTAGGCCTAGGGCTGGCTCTGTGTCTGCCCCGTACGAAGCATATATTGGATCCCGAGTAACTAATCTCTGTAATCGGGAAGTCATGACCTAGTCATACTATCCCGATAGCTGCAGCTTTTAAGAGTACTAGTTCCGTATCATGTGTGACCATCATCTCCATATGACTGAAGTGATACTCTCATCTTGACATCACATCCAATACACTACAATTCTCAGTAAACCCAATACAGGCGTACACAGAACCTGTTAAAGCTTCAGACGACCAATACTAAAGTAAACTGATTGTCGCAAGTAATAGCGACGTAAGTCTCAGGTTATAGATCACATACACCTACCCTGATTCAGATTCTCATAGACACATAGTCATATTATTAATGGGATTCCAAATGGGTCTATCCAGAGCGAACTGTTCCCGGTCCAACGGCTAACAGAATCTCTTATTACACTTGCATAAGTATCCAATACCTAAATATATGAGAACTATGTCGTTAAGCTTACATAACGTGCACAAGTGTAATACTCGTATATTCCGCATTATCAATGTCCAGTCTCGATAATACTTCAACTAGGGATATTTAATGATTAAACCGTTCGTTGATTAATATTGTCTCATGTCCTATTAATCTGATGTAACCATATGGACTTTTATCATTAATATATCCAAGTAATCTAATTACAATAATGATAAAATAGCAATTTCCTTTAGTCACATAGGTAATTTGTACAAAAACACAATGTTCTTTACAAATAGTGATGCTATGGGTCATAATTGTCCAACACAAACACCCAACATCAAAGCTTCCAACCATCAAAAACATAAACATGAATGAGAAGAAAAACCTAAGAACTACACATGTTGTAGCCATGGATGAAAGGAACAAATTACCCTCTAATGAAATGTTGGAAATACTTACTAAATCTTAGCCTTTCCTTGATTTGAATCTTTTTCCTTTATTTTTTCTTCTCAAAGTGTTTTGTTTTTCTTTTGAAAGCTTAGACAAAAATTAGCAAATGAAAAAATTTAACCCCTTAAATACTTCTAGGGTTGGCTGATGAGTGGTAAATGTATCACTATTTCCCACTCATTTGACCTAATATTTTGTATGGTTTCTTGATTTTTGTGAATATTTTGATGTGTATTGTGTTATTTTGTAGATAAATAAAGTTTTAGGACTCTCTGGAAGAAATTTGGGGCCAAAACAATGAAAACGGACAAAAGGGAAAAATTGTAATTTCTCGCGTCGCGACGCGCAAGCCTTCTGCGTCGAGACCGCTAATGTGCGCCGCCTGCTAAAATGCCTCGTGTCACGTGCCATATTCTGAGAGGTTTGCTAAAATGTGTGTGCTAACGTGCGCCGTTTTGCTAAAATGCGCCATGCGCCGGACACGTGTCAACATCACATGCTGTCGACAACCATCATCGATGCTAAAATGCACATGCCACATGTCAATATCTCAGTGAGTCACGCTAACATGTGCCGGGACACGTGTCGCCATCACATGCTGCCGATACTAATAATTCAGCCGCCGACGTAAGCGCGACACGTGTCACGATCTCGCGAAGCCAATCCGATACGTGTCAATGATCTACGCGCGTCGTGACGTGCAAAGGGTGTCTCGTCGCGACACGCTCGGCCTACTGATGCCTATAAATTCAACTCGATTTCAGAATTCAAATTATGTATTCCTTGGGTTTTGTAAGGACTTTAAGGATTGCATCTTGTGTGTTTAAGTTTTTGTAATTTAAATTAAGCATTTTACTTTTAGTATTTTTAATTATATACTTTTACTTTCTGTAATAAATTTTATTTTCTTTTCTTTTATGTTCAGTAGTTAATTTACTACTGGGGTAAGGGTGAAGCTTTTTACTTTTATAATTTTGATTAATCTCCCTTAATTATAATATATAAACTAGTTAAAAACTGACTAAATGAGGATACCGCTATATTGGCCAGTTGGTAATTATTTAAAATTTGGTTTTAACCTGACTAAGCATGGATACTGCCATATTGGTTGGTTGGTAATTAATTATAAATTTGACTTAATCAAGATACCGCCTATATGGCTGGTTCATAATTATCACACAGATTTATATATTATAATAAGGGAGATTTCTAAATTAGAAATAGTAAAGGTAGATTAATCTCACTTTAATTATAATATGGAAATTGTAATTTAATATGGATAAAAAGTTGATACCGCCTTAATGGATGGTTTTAATTATGTAACATAATGTGACATCGCTTATAGGACGGTCTTTAGGTGACAGATAATTACCGCCTATATGGCTGGTTTATGGATAAATAATAACACCGCCTTTATGGCTGGTTCAACTTAATTGGGTAATACTGGCAATTTCCATATTATAATAATTTAAGATTTCTAAAAGTGGATCCCTTAACCCCCAGCATTTTATTTTTATTCTATTAAAGTGATGAAACACAATATTAATAAGCTTAATAATTGATTTAATTATATAATGGGTAATTCTTAAGTTTGTTTATTGAATCTTAAGCTTAATGCTTCTTGTTGCCTGACCATCGACAGAGGCTTTTGCATATTTTCGTGTTCCAGGTTAGCAAACTGACTTATTACACATATATAAGAGAATCAATCCATATTTAGAATAATATTGTGTGGAGTCACGACCCTAGGTATTTTGTGTCTTTTGTTATTTTCCTTAGTATTTTCTTTTGTATTTTTATTTATTTATTTATTTAGCAAATCCACATCCAACCAACCAATCAAGCAATCATTCTCTTCTCCCTTTAATTAGATACATGTAAATAAATAGAATCAATAATTAATAACAACAGTAGGAATTAAGTCCTCGTGGGATCGATATTTTACTACATGAACGATACGTGCGCTTGCGTTATACGCGTGTGATTACACCGGTCATTGGCCGAAAAACACAAGTGTAAAGGAATAAAGATATTTTCAAATTTAACTTATTAAAACAAATATCCAAGTAGTCAAAACCATTTTCATAATCAATTCTTTTAATGTATAAGTCAACAATATACACTTGTTAATCATTTCCAAAATTATCATTTGGTAAAATATTTATATTTTAGTTACTTTAATTATTTAATAATTAATTAAATAAAAATATTTTAAATATATGTATTATATTTACTTTTAATATCTCAAATACATATATTAATGATATATGTCAAATATCATAATTTGACAATTAATTAATGTGTATTTAATAATATCAAATATTAAAGACAAATACACACTAATTAGGAAATTACGGTTCGACCCCTAATGCATGTTAAACAATTTATAAATAATCACCATTATTTACAAAAGTTGCCCTGGTGCTCTATGAGTATATTTTATTAGTGAGACTCTCTAGATTCAGGCATATCCGTCACGAAATCCAATTTCGTTTCCATAATCTACCCACCCGTAAATTATGACAACCACAAATAAACTAGCTGAATCATACATGTTGAGGTCATTGCATATGTATAATCCCTATGTCACAGGTATCCAGATTATCCCATATATATAGATATAAATGTCAAATCTTTGTAGGTATAATCATGTCGACGTATCTATTAGTAATCTCTAAATAACATTCGGAACTCACTTCCGAAGTATACTATGGCCATAGATTCAACAGATCGCTAATCATATTTGGACTACATATGCTCTGTACACAGAACTGACGGATCATATCTTGACACACACAGGATATCCTGAGGATCGATCAACACCAAACAAACAAGCGGAGGTTCGATCTAAATATATCGGTGATGTGACTGCCATGTAAGTGTGGAGGATGTCTCATAAATCCACAGTTGTAACATCCAGCCTGAAGCCATGATGATACCGGCAGGAGAAAGGAAAACCTATCTCCATAAGCCTTCATTTCTACTAAAATTTCGGCATGACCTTTGCTAAAAATCATGAAACCTGGATCCAAGTCCAGAACCTCGAGGTGACCTGAAATTTAATTCAAAAACAATCATCTCAACTCATGCAAATAGGCCTCCGGCCTGACATATACAAAATAAATACAACCAACTACGTGCTCAGCACGATTTAAATTATACATATGATACAAATAAATAAAACTAAGGTTGTGGGAGCCCAATCACACATCCCAGAACCATACAACGACTCAAGACCGACTTGACTGCATCGGGGTGATCCGTTGTCTGCAAGATGTCAAAGGAAATCTCCTAGCTCTTTAAGTCCAGTGTGAACCTGCAAAACTAGCAAACAACCGGGGTGTGAGCTATAAAGCTCAGTAAGTACTCACGTCTTATGTAAATATATCACATGACAAAAAGAACTTAAATAGAAATCAGCCATATGTAAATACATAAACTTATAAATCACACCATTACCCGATGACCGTTTACTTATGTTATACCTAGATAATTTACACAAGGAACTAAAGCAGCAATGAAATGAACTTATCCTCTCGATTTCACACTAAACCTCACATCTACGGAGTTCTGACATCTCTCATACACCAATCTAGAAGCATTCATCCACGTACATACATACTCTTTTTCCGTACTGTAGCTATACTTTATATACTAGCAACATCAAATTTTCTTCTAACCATAACTAACTTATTATCTAACAAACCACCCAAACTCGTGGCTAAGGCCATCCCAAACCCGTGGTAGTTTAATGAGCTTAAACTATGACTGGTTACTTCATATGGATTACGTAAGCTAAATCATAAGCATTAACTAACTATGAGCTGTAAAACTTTTACTGAAACACTGAGCTGAAGCCTCAGACCTCCATATAATATAAGATACTGCCGCTTGATTTCATCTATTGGAATCCTCACAACTGTATTCTAAGTATGGTAAATACCCAACACTCAACCCTTATATTAATATCACGAATTGATCATGCATCTCAGCATACAAAATATATAAGGCACATACTCATAGTATATTACAATGCTACCCATCAAATCAGAATTGGATATCACTAAATTTCCATATCAAAGAAAATATCTCAAGAAAGCCAATCATTCTAAAAACTCTTTTCTTGTCTGAGAAAAATCTCTTCCTGTGAAACTTTTCTGGATATCATTTTCTGTCTGTAAATCTATGAGATTCCCTTAAAACTATTTCTCTTAAAAACTCTTTTATAAACCATCATTTTCTGTAAATATGTCTCTAAAAATCCATTTCTGAAAATCTGTTTCTGAAAAATCTGCATCTGAAAACTATCTCTGAAACTGATTTCTGAAAACTGTTTTTGAAAAACTAGTCTCTGTCTCTGAAAACCTGACGTATGGGGGCGTTACGTATCGTCGTCCTTTCATATGCCTAACTAGAGCCAGAAATGCAAACCCATGATTTTAGGGCGTTATGTATCATCGTTGCCCAAAGTATGCCACTCAGGTCCCTAAAACTAGTGGTCTTGGGGAGTTACGTATAACCGTCCCCCAAGCCACTGAACTAGAACTGGGGGTGCGAATATATACTACCCTTCAAGCTCTTAATCTAGGATATAGGGGCATCTGTCATCCCTAGTCCTGAACTAGGATCTGGGGGCATTACATATCACTGTCCCCCCGGTCCTCTACATGTGCACATGTCAACCGTCGATTCCATTTCAATTACATACTGAGGTGGGTTTTTCCCCATGCCTCAAAAAATACAAAACTCATGCTTTTTAAATCAAGTCTTTCTTAAGCATACTTTTTCTTTAAAACAACTGGAAATAAATCTGTCTAACGTCCTTTATGCGAAAACATAAGTCTTTACATAAAACAATATAAAAGGAAAGAAAAATCAACTAGAACGAAAATGTCATCTCGCTATAACTAGGATCCAGGGGCGTTACGCATCACCGTCCCCCTGGTCTTGGGTCTGTATCTGTCAAAGTGTATAGTGTCTCCATCTGGGTATGCAAAATGCATATGCATCAACATATCAAGCATATGATCATGTAAGTCATGCAATGAAATGCAATGCAATGCAGTGACATTATCTATATACACAACAGCAAAGTCAACCACACTTCATTACGAGCTGGTGACGTCTCACTCATCCAATACATACAAAATGGTCCCGTATTTCATTTCAACAAACGCATCCATAAGGAAAATGCTCGCACGTGTCATTAAACATATCAACACATTTCATACACTGGTTCCACACTCAGACCAAAACTAAAATGATGTCTGGAAACTCCGTTAAAACTCCTTACAAAACTTTTACATCTCGCATACTAAAAAATGTGTTCTACTAGAAGGTTGCTTAACTATGAAAATGTACGACAACTTGTGCTAAACTTTTCATGTTGATACTAGCTTACTATCTTGAAACCCGGCATTATGCATACTTTTAGAAAATTGTTTCTATACATGCTCTCTTACGAATCTTATTAACAATACCTCATGCTCTCTTACGAATCTTATTGACATAACCTCTGAAAATTCTCATTTCATACTTTCTAAGACTTCATAACTACTGCTACATATTCCTACAAGTCTGAAATCTACACTAATATCTATATGCATATATAAGTATACACTCAGCTATCATGTTTTGTCTACCTAAAGCAAGATCACAGTGAGGTACATACTGTTAGGGTTGGTGCTCTAAGCGCCAATCCGGATAGTATTTATGTCTAATTCATAAATACGAGCAATAACTTTTTCCATAATATTACTAATTTAAATGGCAGCACCTCTTATCTTTTATATACGTATTTGATCTAATTTCGATAAAATTGATTAGATTGAAACTAAATATGGTTTAGTGATATGTATATATATTAGACAAAGACCCCAGGATTTACAACGTAGTTCGCAGTTACAACATAATTTGTAATTGACATTGGGAAGTGTCACTATAAGTTGTATATCCATAAATTAAGTTCCTGGTCAAGATTTGCTAACACGAGTCGGTTAGTAAAATCCGCTGAGACCAGTACATGTCGTATATCGGACTTGGTCCGATGATTTATCCCAATGAACCATGAGTCTTGGGAGACTCGTATAGACGTGTATGTGTTTATTTTATAAACATTGAACGACTCTTCAAAGATTTTCTAATAGATGGTACACCAACGTCAATAAGAATCTTCTCGGGTTGAGTAGCATAGTGATTCTTTGACTTGATATACCACTGTGGATATATGAGTTATCCTCCACACTTAGATGGCAGTCACGTCACCGATCTATTTAGATCAGACCTCCACCTGTTCGTTGGGTGTGGACTCATGCTCATGATATCCTATGTGTATCAAGAAAGGATCTGTCAGTTCTGTGTACAGAGCATAGGTAGTCTATATATGATTAGCAATCTGTTAAATCTATGGCCATAGTATACTTCGGAAGTGAGTTCCAAATGTTATTTAGAGATTGCTAATAGATACGTCGACGAGATTATTCCTATAGAGATTTGACGTTTATATCTATATCTCTGGGATAATCCGGATACCTGTGACAGAGGGATTATACGTATGCAGTGACCTCAACCCTATATGATTCAGCGAGTTTATCTGTGATCGTCATAATTTACGGGTGGGTGTATTATGGACACGAAATTGGATTTCGTGATGGATATGCCTGAATCTAGAGAGTCTCACTAATGAAATATATTCGTAGAGCACCAGGGCAACTGTTATGAATAATACTGATTATTTATAACTCGTTTAATGGTTAAACGAAAAATACATGCATTCGGGACCTAACGGTCATTTCCGAAATAATGTGTATTTGTATTTAATACTTGATTTTATTAAATACACATTAATAAAATATCAAATTGTGATATTTGATATATATCATTAATATATGTATTTGAGATATTTATTGTAAATATAATACATATATTTAAGATATTTATATTTATATTTATTATTTAATTGTTTAATTGTTAAATAATTAAATTAATTAATAAATTAAATATTTTTGTAATGATTTCAACTTTATTAAGTTGGAAATGGCATGATGCCATTGGAACACATTTTGTTTGCTTTATTAAAGTTAAAGTGTTAACTTTAATTTTACAAAATGTGTGCCAATGAATTTTGAACAAAAATAAAACAATTGTTGTTTAATTTTTAAATGTAAAATTCGGTCATTGTGTTTTTTGAATAACAAAATTATTTTGTTTTCATTTTTTGGAATTTTTACACAAGTTCAACAATATTTTACAAAGAGAGTTGAGAGAAAATGGTGGAAGAAAGAAAGAAAACAAAGGCAAAACGTGGTAATTTTGTAAGTTTTTCAAACTTTCTTTTACATGAAAATTGTTTCAATTAATCTTAGCTTCAATTTTTGTTGCTAAGTTGATGTCTCTACTCTTTGGGTTTGTAATTATATGTGTTTGAAGCTTGTTGGATGTGATTAGCATGTGTGATTAATCAATGAGCTAATTAGGAGTAATTATGCTTAATTGATTAATTAAATATTAAAGTTGTCATTCTAGAGTTGATTAATCATTCATAATTAACCTAGAATTATTCTTGATTAATTTCATGATGGTGAGACTTGATTGGTGTGGTAATTGGATGATTAAAGTGTTGAATTTTGTCAATTTAATGTAAATTGTCCAATTTGAGTATTTTGTGCAATTAGGGTTCTTAACCCATTCAAATTTTGGGGATTTTCATATATATGATATGATTTGATGTATATTTGATGTATGTCAAATTTGAAATTGATTGGACTTGATCTTGATGTGTTTTGAACAAATTGGGCCAAATTGTAATTAATAGAACATATGGGCTGTTTTCGTAATTCTGAAAAAATACTGGGCAGTTTCGGAATTCTGGAAAAGTTTCTGGTTTATAGCAAATTGTATAAATTATTTTGGGATTGATTTGGAATCAATTAAATATGTATTTAAATATTTAATGACCAAAATGATTAAATTGTAAAACTTTGGGGTCTCACGGCAATTAATGATAAATCTGATTTTCAGATAAAAATTCAGTTTTTATTTGTTGATTAATTAGAATAAATTAGTTTATTTTAATTTCCCAAGAAAATAATTTATCGGAAATTATTTCGGAGTGAAAATACGTGAAAACGGTGAAAAACGGCGTTACCGGGTAACGACTACCCAAACAGTGAACTGGCACTGTTCGAGCAACCCACAAACTGTCCAAATATTTTTGGGGCTGACCTGGGCAGTCCCCATGAGAATTGGTTGGTCGGTTTGGCTGGAAACGTGTTTTATGCTATTTTACGGAAAAATATTTTCGTAAAAATTTCGCGATGTTTCTATATTATTTATGTCGTTATATGATATCGAATAAATATGTTTAGGTGAAATATGAATAAATTATTAATATTTGATATTAAATAATTTATTTGTATGTTTAAAAATTTTAAACTACGATTTCGCCCGAACAGCGCTTCTTCCGATGCGCCTCCCTCATTTGACCCCAACAAAATGGTATCAGAGAGAGTCTGATCCTGAACACCCAATATGATTAGCTCTTTATAATTCAATGTTTAATTAATCATTACTTAATACATGCATGTGTTTATTTAATTTGATTAAATAAAGTAAAAGCATCTTTGTTGGAAAATCCCCACTTAAATAAAGTTTTAAGAAAGTGACTAGTATTATGAATACTTGTTTCTTCGTCCGCCTTGTCAATACGGATGTAAATGTTTTCATGATGCTATGGCTCTAACGTGCCAAAGCTGTGTAGTTATGGTTGAAGGTAGTTCATTTACGCTGGTAGAACTTATATGATAAGAGACAAATTCAAGTGAAAGTGGAAATCCTGAACGTGCCAAAGCTGTCAGGACTACATCGGTAGCTTGAGTTTGTCATTGACAAGTTTAACCTTGATACGCCTCCTTTTGAACGTGCCAAAGCTGTCATAATGAGAAACGATCAGGACTGAACCCAAGAGTTACAGTGAGTGTGATTGACAATGAGTTGTCTACCTAATGAATATATGTAGGCGAGAACGTGCCAAAGCTGTGAGTCGAAATATATTCATGGGGTCCACTTCCCATTATTGAATTCAATTTAATTATTGAATTCTCGTTTCCGTTGGGGATTACGGTATTACGTAAAGTAGTGGGAGGCATTGTTAGGTTAAAAATCCTTAACTTATGCAGTGTGTAATATTATGTAAATTGTCGCTCATGTTGTTCCTTATTCTATTAGTTTGATAGAATTAAAATTTTATCCACTGCATGCATATTATATATGTTTTTTGACTTCAATTATGGTTGCAGATTTTTAGAATAGGTTCTAGATTAGAAAAGATAATGATATAATCCTTCTAGACATAATAGTTTCTTATGCAGTAAAGATTGACATGAATTGGTTTATGTCTTGAGATTCTTCATTGGCATTAAGAAAACCCTATTAGGTATTTATTTATCTAATAATGATATTTTTTGGCTTTAGTGACATTCAGAGGTCACGTGTCAGACACTATTTGTTTTTCGATTAATTGCAAATGTTGTAAATAATTTGAAAGTAAATAATAAAGCTAAAGAAAGAAGATGTGTATAGTTGTGTATAGAAAATAATGATTTTCACAATACGACAACTATAGATATTGGATATCAGATCTCCCGTCTAGTTATTTAAAATATTGTTGGTTGATTGTTTCGATATTTGATATCAGAACTTGCGACTATTTGATAGTTACTTGTTCTTTGTAAACAGTTGTTACATATTTTAAAACGACTAGTAATGTCATTAACGTATAGATAAACATTAAGAAAAATATTCGGTTAAGTAAATAACTTAGAACATTATTTTATGAGATTTTATCACTTAGGTATTGGATGCTTATTCCATATGGTAAAGGATGGTCTGATATGAGATCACACCACATATCCTTATCCATTTAACGAATATTATATTCGGGAAGGTGACTAAATCTCATTTAACCAATGACTGTCATTGGACCAGAAAATTTATTAAATTGATACATTGGATGTATGTAATTTAATGAAATGAAAATTGTTTAAGGTAGTTTTCTTTACTTCGTAACTTAGTCAATGAACTGTTGTGACTTAGTTACGTGTTTCTGATGAAACGCGGATAGAATATTTTGACTTGTTCAAAGATATTCGATCTAAAGTTTTGAAAATTGTATCTTTAAAATTCATCGTGAGTCTTTGAATTATTCAAAGATGTTTAATACAATCAAACATATGAATTTATGGTAATTTGTTCTAAGGTTATTTGAAGAATATAATTCTTACATCAATATTATTCTTCCACGATTCCATATTGATGGAATTGGTTAGTGGAAGAAATCAGATCTTATATGATTTGATTCGTTTGATATTGAGTGTTACCGAATTAGTTTCAATACTCTTGGGGTTATGCTCCAGTAACACTAATTCATCATTTTAATTAATGTTCCATCAGTTTCTACAGTTACGTATATGATGTGTATAAGTAGAAAATTCGAATCTTTAAATGTTTGAGATTTGAATCTATCTTTTATATAATTGTTATATAATTGATATTACTTGCACCTCGGAGGTACGAGTAGAAGTTTATCATTTATTTTATTTAAAAGAACATTGTAGTTTATTTGATAAAATATCTTTTCTACGATAAATTATTTATTACTTAGTGTGTAACATTGGATGTTGACTATTGTAGAAAAGACTTGACTTATTGAAGTCAAATACGATGATAAACTATAAATGGAACTACATAATTAATAAGATGAAAATACCATTTTATTACTTCCATATAAGTGCAATAGGATAATAAAATCATTTGCAAAATATTTGATACTTAATGGTTATGTTGTTTTCTTATTGAAGAAAATTATCCTATAACTTATAGTGGGAACGATATTTGATAACGAATCCAGAAATTAGCATTAGACCATAGATCTTAGATTGTTCAAAGCTTACTACGATCAAGTTTGGAACTTGATTGAGATTTTGTTATGAAACGTTCATAAAATGTGCAAATGGTTTGCGCAGTAAAAGCACAGTGAGCTTATTAAAGGTTTGACCTTAATAGTATGACAGTGAGAAAAGTTATACTTATTAATCTATTGTAGATCCTGAGGAAACTTGTCTCTAGTCGCACTGATTGAATAATTTAAGATCTGTTGGTTAATGATGATATTAAATTGTACATTTTAGCTAAAGAATACAAAGTGGCGTTTCTGAATGGTTTCTTCAGATAAGAGATCCATTGTGATTTCTTAGTTTGAGGAGTTCGTTTTGGAATGGCCCTGGAGTTTGTATTATGCTAAGATTAAAATTTAGTATATTAGCTATAGAGCCTATTGTAGACTCGGATGTGCTTTCTGGAAATTTATGTTTTCTAATTTTGATATCTGTCAGATTGTCTGATTTTATCAAAGCATAGAGAATACATATGAGATATAAGGGTTAGTGGGAGCGTGCAAATTTCTTTCTAGTATTTTACATCATAATGACATTATCATTATTAAGGTAATAATTAGATGTTTATGAGGTAAAAAGGTTTACCTCAGTCTTATTTTCTCCGTGAATGCAGTGGGAGTGGTCTCTATTATATTTGATATAAAGTTTTGTATAAGATATAAAACTAAGAGACTTATGTAATACTCATATTAGTCGTACATTAGATATGATTTAATAAATGACACAACAAGACTATCTGTATGACAGTTAGTATAACTGTTTGATAGTTAGCATGTGTCTAATGTATAGTATTCATATTTCGTAAAGGATGATTCCTTTTTCGAAAGAGATGTTGACTTGAATGTCTAATGAATCTTATGTATCATAAGATGATAGCATAATGAATACTATGTTGAGTACGATAAGAGATATCAATTTAATCGTAATTCTTATGAGTTATTTTGATATCCTCTAGACCATGAGATGGGTCTTGAAACATATTCTTTATTATCTTTGAGATATTAAGAACTAGTTTCTAATTAATGGAGAATAAAGTTCGCAACCATTAGGGTCATATTAGTTTTGAGTCTAATTATGACGTTAGACAGTCTACGTCATAATGAGTCAGAAAAGATGCAGTGGGAGTGTCATAGGTGATTCCACTACAAGAGTGGAGTTAGTTGTAACTTATGAAGTATTGACTTAAGAAATTGCATAGTGACCTCGTAGATTAGAAGTTTTTTATTAGTACTGTATTTGCGGTTGTCTACATAGTATTTTGGATTTGATTCGTAAATACTTAAACAACTTAGTAGCTGAAGCACAATGTTGATATGGCATCTAAGTCATATTGATGTAGAACTTAGTTTCTACAAAAATATGAATGATGCTTACAAAGGAAAATGATTGTGTTTCTTGGACAAACTCAATCTGTCATAGCAGGCTTACTTGTTGTTACCTACCTCTTGAGCGTTAGGTGAGTTCTTGAGGGCCATGAGTATATGATACACATTAGGATATGTAAATGATACCATGGATTGGCACAAGAGCAAGTGGGAGAAATTGTTAGGGTTGGTGCTCTGAGCGCCAATCCGGATCGTATTTATGTCTGATTCACGAATACGAGCAATAACTTTTTCCATAATATTACTAATTTAAATGGTAGCCCTCTTGTCTTTTATATACGTATTCGATCTAATTTCGATTAGATTGAAACTAAATATGATTTAGTGACATGTATATATATTAGACAAAGACCCCAGGATTTACAACGCAGTGTGCAGTTACAATATAGTTTGTAATTGATATTGGGAAGTGTCACTATAAGTTGTATATCCTTAAATTAAGTTTCTGGTCAAGATTTACTAACACGGGTCGGTTAGTAAAATCCGTTGAGACCAGTACATATCGTATATCGGACTTGGTCTGATGATTTATCCCAATGAACCATGAGTCTCGGGAGACTCGTATAGACATGTAGGTGTTTATTTGATAAGACACTGAATGACTCACTGAAGATTTCCTAATAGATGGTACACCAACGTCAATAGGAATCTTCTCGAGTTGAGTGAGCATAGTGGTCCTTTGACTTGAGATACCACAGTGGAATATATGAGTTATCCTCCACACTTTGATGGCAATCACGTCACCGATCTATTTAGATCATACCTCTGCCTGTTCGTTGGGTGTGGACTCATGCACATGATATCCTGTGTGTATCAATAAATGATCCGTCAGTTCTGTGTACAGAGCATAGGTAGTCCATATGTGATTAGCAATCTGTTAAATATATGGCAATAGTAAACTTCGGAAGTGAGTTCTGAATGTTATTTATAGATTGCTAAGAGATACATGTTAGGGCTGGTGCTTAGAGTGCCAATTCAGATTGTATTTATGTCCGATTCATAAATACGAGCAATTATATTTTCCATAATATTAATAATTTAATGGTAGCACCCTTGTCTTTTATACACTTATTCGATCTAATTACGATTATATATCTGATTATCATTAGATCGAAACTAAATCTGGTTTAGTGATACGTGTATATTAGACGAAGACCCAAGGATTTACAATATAGTGCGCAGTTACAACGTAGCTTGTAATTGACATTGGGAAGCACACTATTAGATGTATTTCCTTAAATAAAGTTCTTGGTCAAGATTTAGTAACACGGGTCGGTTAGTAAAATCCGCTGAGACCAGTACATATCGTATATCGTGACTTGGTCTGATGGTTTATCCCAAAGAACCATGAGTCTCAGGAGACTCGTATAGACATGTAGGTGTTTATTTGATAAGACATTGAACGACTTACTGAAGATTTCCTAATATATGGTACACCAATGTCAATATGAATCTTCTCGAGTTGAGCGAGCATAGTGGTCCTTTGACTTGAGATACCACAGTGGGATATATGAGTTATCCTCCACACTGTGATGGCAGTCACGTCACCGATCTATTCATGATCAGACCTCCGCATGTTCGTTGGGTGTGGACTGATGCTCATGATATCCAATGCGAATCAAGACAGGATCCGTCAGTCCTGTGTATAGGGCATATGCATCCTCACGTGTTTATGATCTAGTAAATCCATGGCAGAGGTATAACTTCGAAAATCAGTTCCGAGTGTTATTTAGAGATCGTAAATTGAAAGTCGATTATATTATACCGAACGGGTTTGACATTTTTATTTATACCCCATGTATAATATGGATAGCATGTGACCGTGGGATTATACGTATGCAATAACCTCGGCTTGCATAGTTTAGCGAGATAATCCGTGGCCGTCAAAATTCATGAGAGGGTGAATTATGGACACGAAATTGGATTTCGTGACGGATAAACCTAAACTTAGAGAGTCCCACAATATGAAGTGTACTCGTTGAGCACTTGGGCAACGCGATATGAATAATACGGATTATTCATAATACTTCACCGGATTAAATGAGTTAATTCGGATCGTTTAATCGGTTAAACGACAACACATGCATATGGGAATTTTAGTCCATCGTAATTATTTTGTATTTGTATTTGATACATAATACGATTAGATACACATTATTTATTCGTCAAATGAGATTTTGACACATGCCATAAATATATGTATTTGTTATTTATTGTAAATAAAAATACATATGTAATAATTATTATATTAATTGATTATTTGGATATTTAATTGTTAAATATTTAAATGATTAATTAATAAACTTTTTTCATAAATGTTATGAAAATTGTCCAATTATTACTGGTTTACATGGCATGATTTAATTAAGCTAAAGGTGTGTAAATTTGATTGGCCCCCAAAAGGCTTAATATAATTAATTGAATTAATTTTTTATAATGACCATATTGCCCCTCTTGAGTCGGTCTTCATTCATTTAAATTAAAAAATTGTTTTCTTCATTCCATTATCATCAACCATGGCCGAACCTACAAAAGAAAATGGGTTTCAAAAATTTGTTTGATAAATCCATGAAAAGGTGAAGAAAAATCAAGAAAATGCTTAATGAAGTTTGGAGCATTAAAGGTAATCTTCAAAACCCCCTAAGCTTGAAATTAGTTTCTTATTTGTTTTTTCTTAGAATTGTTCTAGGGTTTCTTTGCTTGTAGAAATTGGGGGTTTTGGTTGTTGATGATGGATTGGAAGCTAATGAAGCATGTAATGTGAAGTATATTGGATGAAATTATTGTAATTAGTATCCAATTTGGTCATTAGATGACATGTTGCCATTCTAGAGTGTTATGACCACTCTTGTAATGCCTAGAATTGTTCTTGGGTTGTTCATATGTGGTGACTTGATTTGGTGTTGAGATTAATTTGATTAATGTTGAAAATTTGGATTTAAAGCATGAAAAATGGCAATTTCGGTTTCTGGATCAGTTCTGGTTAAACTGGAAATTTTGTGATGAATTTGATATCTTATGAATGTATTGGATGTGTTTTGGGAGTTGGAACAATTGCCGAAAAGTATTTCGGAGTTGAAATAAGCGAAAAAAGGCGTTACTGGGTGACTTTTGAGCCAACCGGGTGACGGCTGTCCAAACAGTGAGTTCGTCACTGTTCGGGCAGCCCATGAATTGCCCTAACACTATTGGGGGTGACCTGGGCAGTCCCCATAAGTGTTGGGTGGTCGGTTCGGTCAAAAATATGTTTTGCGTCATTTTGCGAAAAAATATTTTTCGTACAAGTTTCGCGATGTTTTATATATATTTATGTCGCTATTTGATATCGAATAAATAGGTTTAGGTGAAATGTGAATAAATTATTCATATTAGATATTGAATAATTTATTCGGTAATTTGAAAAAGTTTTAAATTATGATTTCGCCCGAACCACGCTTCCGCTGCACTCATCGCCTGAAACCCTAACAAAAATGGTATCAAAGCGGGTCTGATGCTTCATCCATTACATTATTCATGCTTGATATTTGATATTTAATCCAATTTTAATGTTCACACATGTATATAATCTATATATATTTCTTGACTTTTCGGTTCTACGCTAACGAAAATGTAACGGAAATTTAATTGTTAAATTGAGTTATGTTTTCTATAGGTAGAATTGAATTGTTTATAAAATGATTTAGATTAAAATTCTGCATTAGATGTAGAGTATAGCTTCCTGAGGAAAATCCCGCTTAAAAATAAGGTTGTAAAGTGACGTGTATTGGATACATATTTCTTGGTCCGTCTTGTCAGTACAGTTTATGGGTATCTTTCTATAAATGCATCTGAGATCGTGCCAAAGCTGTGAGGGTGTAGGTTATGGGATTTTATCCATGCCGGTTGTATATTGATACTGGAAAAATTCAAGTGAAAGTGGAAATCCTGAACGTGCCAAAGCTGTCAGGACTACATCGGTAGCTTGAGTTTGTCATTCACAAGTGAAGCCTTGATACGCCTCCTTGTGAACGTGCCAAAGCTGTCATAACGAGAAACGATCAGGACCAAAATCAGGAGTCACTGGTGAGTGATTGACAATGAGTTGTCTACCTAATGAATATACGTAGGCGAGATCGTGCCAAAGTTGTGAGTCGAAATATATTCATGGGATCCTACTCTCACTATGGAATTCAATTTAATTATCGAATTCCCGTTATCCGTTGGGGATTACGGTATTACGAAAAGTAGTGGGAAACACTGCTGGGTTAAAAATCCATAACTAAGGTAATGCGTAATTTTATGGAAAATTCTGCTTCGTTTTCTTTTTATTCTATATTGTTTATATATTTATACTTCTAATCCACTGCATAGCATATTACTTGAATATGTTTTCTGACTTTACTTATGGTCGCGTAATTCTAGAATAAGTTCTAGAAATATAGTAGACTTAGATATTGTTAGATTAGTTCAACCCATCGGGAACTGTTGTTCCGATTTCCTTGTAAATCAATATGGTTAGTGACTTAGTTACTAAGTCATGTTAGGTAATCTAATTAGATATCTGCTTTAGGATATTGTTCTAGAAAGAATTGTCTCTTATGCAGTAAGAATTGACTTTAATAGTTCATGTCTCGAGATTCTTGACCGGCATTAAGAAAACCCTTTAGTATTTTTTTTATCTTATAATGACATTTCTTGGCTTTAGTGACTTTTAGAAGTCACGTGTTTGACACGGTTTGCTAATCAATTATTTGCAATTGTTGTGAATAATTGAAGGCGAATTATAAAGCTTAAGAAAGGGGATGTGTATAGTTGTGTATAACGAATATCGATTCTCACAATACGACAACTATAGGTATTGGATACTGGATCTCCCGTCTAGTTAATTAAATTAATGTTTAATAAATGTTTTGATATTTGATATCAGAACTTGTGACTATTGGATAGTTACTTGTTCTTTATAAACAGTTGTTACATATTTTAATATGACTAGTAGTGTCATTAATGAAAAGATAAACATTAAGAAAATGTTCGGTTAACTAAATAACTTAGAACCGTGATTTATGAGTTTTTATCACATAAGCATTAGATGTTTATTCCTTATGGTAAAGGATGGTCTGATACGAGTTCTCACCACATATCCTTATCCATTTAATGAATATTATATTCAGGATTTGATTAAATATCATTTAACCAATGATCGTCATTGGACCACAAGATTTATTAGACTAATACATTGGATGTATGTAGTTTAATGAATTAGTAATTGCCTTAAATAGTTTTCTTTACTCCGTAACTTAGTTATTGAATTGTCATGACTTAGTTACGTGTTTCTAATAGAGAATATGTTGAAGGTCTTGAATTGTTCGAGAACTTTCAATATGTTTCTAATGAAACGCGAATAGAATATTTTGAATGGTTCAAAGATATTCTATTTAAAGTGTTGAAAACTATATTTTTAAAATTCATCGTGAATCTTTGAATTGTTCAAAGATGTTTGATATGATCAAACATATGAATTTAAGGCAATTATTTCTAAAGTTATTTAATGAATGTGGTTCTTACTCAATATTAAAATTCCACGGTTCCATCTTGATGGAATTAGTCAGTGGGAGTAATTGAATCTCATATGATTTGATTCATTGATATTGAGTGTTACCGAATTAGTTTTCGATACTCTTGGGATTATGCTCCAGTAACACTCATTCATCTCTTTAATTAAGGTTTCATTCGTTCCTACAGTTACATAAATGATATGTATAGGTAAGAAATTCGAATCTTGAAAAGTTTGAGATTTGAAACTTTCTTTTGTATAATGGTTATATAATTGAAAGTACTTCTGCCTCAGAGGTACAAGTAAAGGTTTATCATTTATTCTATTTGATAGAATATTATATTTTATTTGATAGAATATCTTTTCTACGATCCCGAATAATTAAATTGTTTTGTTGCTTGGTGGTTAACATTAGATGTTGACGATTGTAGAAAAGACTTGACTTATTAAAGTCAAATGTAAGAATGATAAACTATAAGTGGAACTACATAATTAATAAGATGAAATTACCCTTAGTCAACTTCCATATAAGTTCAATAGGATGTAAGAATCATTTGCAAAGTATTTGATACTTAATGATTCTGTTGTTTTCTTATCGAAGAAAATTGTCCTATAACTTGTAGTGGGAGCGATATTTGATATCGATTTCGGAAGTTAGCATTGAACCATAGATCTAAGATTGTTCATGGCTTACTACGATCAAGTTTTGAACTTGATTAGGCTTTTGTTATGAATTGTTCATAAAATGTGCAAATTGTTTGCGCAGCAAAAGCTAAGTGAGCTTGATAAAGGTTTGACATTTATAGTATGACAGTGAGAAAGGTTTTACTCAGTGATCTATTGTAGATTCTGATAAAACTTGTCTCTAGTCGCACTAATTGAACAATTAAGGATCTGTTGGTTAATGTTAATTAAACTGTATTTTGGCTAAAGAATGCAAAATGACGTTCTTGAATGTTTTTTTTTCGAATGAGAGATCTGTTGCGGTTTCTTTGTTTTAAGAATTCATTCTAGAATGGCCCTAGAGTTTGTATTCTGCTGAGATCACAGTTTGATATACTAGCTTATACAGCCTATTGTAGACTCAGGTAAGCTTTCCGGAATTTCGTGTTCTCTAATTTTGATATAGTCAGATTGTCTGATTTTATCAAAGCATAGAGAATACATATTTGATAGTAGGGTCAGTGGGAGCGTATAAATTTCTTTCTAGTGTTATATATCCTAAGTCTTCTTTTCTCCGAGGAAACAATGGAAGTAGTCTCTGATATATTTGATATAAAGTTTTATATATGATATAAAACTAAGAGACTTGTGAGATACTCTCATTAGTCGCATATTAGATATGATCTAATAAAGGACACATAAAGACTATCTGTATGACAGTTAGTATAATTGTTTGACAGTTAACGTGTCTTTTATATATATAGTATTCACCTTTTGTAAAGGATGATTCCTTTGTTGAAAAAGAGACTGATTAGAATGTATAGTCAATCTTATGCATCATAGGATGATGGCGTAATGAATGTTATATTATGTACGATTAAAGATATCAATTTAATCGTAATTTTTAAGAGTTATTTTGATATGCTGCAGACCATTTGATGGGTCGTGAAACATGTTCTTATGGCGTAATGAATGTTATATTATGTACGATTAAAGATATCAATTCAATCGTAATTTTTAAGAGTTATTTTGATATGCTGCAGACCATTTGATAGGTCTTGAAACATGTTCTTTGTGATCTTTGAGATATTAAGAACGAGTTTCTAATTTATGGAGAATTTAGTCTGCAACCATAAGGTCAGATTAGTTTTGATCCTAATTATTAGATTGTCTATGCCATATAAAGTCAGAAAAGATGTAGTGGGAGTGTCACGAATGATTCTACTAAACTAGTGGAATCAGTTGCAACTTATGAAGTATCGACTTAAGAAGTTGCATAATGACTCTATAAATTAGAATTTTTCATATTAGTATAGTGTTTGCGGTTATCTCATAGTATTTTGGATTTGATCCATATATATTTAGACAACTCAATAGCTATCACACAATACTGATATAACATTTGAGTCATATTGCTGTGGAATTTGGATTCTGCAAAATATGAATGATGCTGGCTAAGGAAAACGGTTTGGTTTGTTGGACAAACTCGATTTGTTAAGCAGGCTTACTTGTTGTTGCCTACCTTTTGAGTGCAAAGTGAGCTCTTAAGGGCCATGAGTATGTGATACACATTAAAATGTGTATAGGATACAGTGGATTGGCACTAGAGCAAGTGGGAGAAATTGTTAGGGTTGGTGCTCAGAGTGCCAATCCGGATCGTATTTATGTCCGATTCATAAATACGAGCAATTCTATTTTCCATAATATTACTAATTTAATGGTAGCACCCTTGTCTTTTATACACTTATTCGATCTAATTACGATTAGATATCTGATTATCATTAGATCGAAACTAAATCTGGTTTAGTGATACGTGTATATTAGACAAAGACCTTAGGATTTACAATATAGTGCGCAGTTACAACGTAGCTTGTAATTGACATTGAGAAGCACACTATTAGATGTATTTCCTTAAATAAAGTTCCTGGTCAAGATTTACTAACACGGGTCGGTTAATAAAATCCGCTGAGACCAGTACATGTCGTATATCGTGACATGGTCCGATGGTTTATCCCAATGAACCATGAGTCTCGGGAGACTCGTATAGACATGTAGGTGTTTATTTTATAAGACATTGAACGACTCACTGAAGATTTCCTAATAGATGGTACACCAACGTCAATAGGAATATTCTCGAGTTGAGCGAGCATAGTGGTCTTTTGACTTGAGATACCACAGTGGGATATATGAGTTATCCTCCACACTTTGATGGCAGTCACGTCACCGATCTATTCATGATCAGACCTCCGCCTGTTCGTTTTATGTTGACTGATGCTCATGATATCCAGTGCGTATCAATACAGGATCCGTCAGTCCTGTGTTCAGGGCATAGGCATCCTCATGTGTTTACGATCTAGTAAATCCATGGTCGTGGTATAAGTTCGGAAATCAGTTCCGAGTGTTATTTAGAGATCGTAAATTGAAAGTCGACTATATTATACCGAACGGGTTTGACATTTTTATCTATACCCCAAGTATAATATGGATAGCCTGTGACGGATGGATTATACGTATGCAATGACCTCGACTTGCATTGTTTAGAGAGATCATCCGTAGTCGTCATAATTCATGAGTGGGTGAATTATGGCCACGAAATTGGATTTCGTGACGGATAAACCTAAACATAGAGAGTCCCACAATATGAAGTGTACTCGTTGAGCACTTGGGCAACGCGATATGAATAATATAGATTATTCATAATACTTCACCAGATTAAATGAGTTAATTCAGATCGTTTAATCGGTTAAACGACAACACATGCATAGTGGCAATTTTAGTCAACCGTAATTATGTGTATTTGTATTTGATACATAATACAATTATATACACATTAATTATTCGTCAAATGAGATTTTGACACATGCCATAAATATATGTATTTGTTATTTATTGTAAATAAAAATACATATATAATAATTATTATATTAATTGATTATTTGGATATTTAATTGTTAAATATTTAAATGATTAATTAATAAACTTTTTTCATAAATGTTATGAAAATTGTCCAATTATTATTGGTTTACATGGCATGATTTAATTAAGCTAAAGGTGTGTAAATTTGATTGGCCACCAAAAAGCTTAATATAATTAATTGAATTATTTTTTTATAAATGACCATATTGCCCCCACGTGAGTCGGTCTTCATTCATTTAAATTAAAAAATTGTTTTCTTTATTCCATTATCATCAACCATGGTCGAACTTACAAAATAAAATGGGTTTCAAAAACTTGTTGATAAATCCATGAAAAGGTGAAGAAAAATTAAGAAAATGCTTAAGGAAGTTTGGAGCATTAAAGGTAATCTTCAAAACCCCCTAAGCTTGAAATTAGTTTCTTGTTTATTGATTTCCAAGAATGGTTCTAGGGTTTCTTTGCTTGTAGAAATTGGGGCTTTTGGTTGTTGATGATGGATTGAAAGCTAATGAAGCATGTACTGTGAATTATATTGGATGGAATTATTGTAATTAGTATCCAATTTGGTCATTAGATGACATGTTGCCATTCTAGAGTGTTATACCACTCTTGTAATGCCTAGAATTGTTCTTGGGTTATTCATATGTGGTGACTTGATTTGGTGTTGAGATTAATTTGATTAATGTTGAAAATTTGGATTTAAAGAATGAAAAATGGCAATTTCGGTTTCTAGATCAGTTCTGGTTAAACTGGAAATTTTGTGATGAATTTGATGTCTTATGAATGTATTGGATGTGTTTTGGGAGTTGGATTAATTACCGGAAAGTGTTTCGGAGTTGAAATAAGCGAAAAACGGCGTTACCGGGTGACTTTTAAGCCAACCGGATGACGGCTGTCCAAACAGTGAGTTCGTCATTCTTCAGGCAGCCCATGAACTGCCCTAACACTATTGGGGCTGACCTGGGCAGTCCCCATAAGTGTTGGGTGGTCGGTTCGGTCAAAAACGCATTTTGTGTCATTTTGCGGAAAAATATTTTTCGTACAAGTTTCGCGACGTTTTATATATATTTATGTCGCTATTTGATATCGAATAAATAGGTTTAGGTGAAATGTGAATAAATTATTCATATTAGATATTGAATAATTTATTCGGTAATTTGAAAAAGTTTTAAATTACGATTTCGCCGGAACCGCGCTTCCGCTGCGCCCATCGCTCGAAACCCCAACAATACGTCGACGGGATTATTCCTATAGAAATTTGACGTTCATAGCTATATCTCTGGGATAATCCGGATACATGTGATGGAGGGATTATATATATGCAGTGACCTCGACCTGTATGATTCAGTGAGTTTATCTGTGATCGTCATAATTTACGGATGGGTGAATTATGGACACGAAATTGGATTTCGTGATGGATATGTCTGAATCTAGAGAGTCTCACTAATGAAATATATTCGTAGAGCACCAGGGCAACTGTTATGGATAATACTGATTATTTATAACTCGTTTAATGGTTAAACAAAAAATACATGCAATCGGGACCTAACGGTCATTTCCAAATTAATGTGTATTTGTATTTAATACTTGATTTTATTAAATACACATTAATAAAATATCAAATTGTGATATTTGATATATAACATTAATATATGTATTTGAGATATTTATTGTAAATATAATACATATATTTAAGATATTTATATTTATTATTTAATTATTAAATAATTAAATTAATTAATAAATTAAATATCTTTTGTAATGATTTCAACTTTATTAAGTTGGAAATGGCATGATGTCATTGGAACACATTTGTTTGCTTTATTAAAGTTAAAGTGTTAACTTTAATTTTACAAAATGTGTGCCAATGAATTTTGAACAAAAATAAAACAATTGTTGTTTAATTTTTAAATGTAAAATCCAGCCATTGTGATTTTTGAATAACAAAATTATTTTGTTTTCATTTTTTGCAATTTTTACACAAGTTCAACAATATTTTACAAATAGAGTTGAGAGAAAATGGTGGAAGAAAGAAAGAAAACAAAGGCAAAACATGGTAATTTTGTAAGTTTTTCAAACTTTCTTCTACATGAAAATTGTTTCAATTAATCTTAGCTTCAATTTGTGTTGCTAAGTTGATGTCTCTACTCTTTGGGTTTGTAATTATATGTGTTTGAAGCTTGTTGGATGTGATTAGCATGTGTGATTAATCAATGAGCTAATTAGGAGTAATTATGCTTAAATGATAAATTGAATATTAAAGTTGTCATTATAGAGTTGCTTAGCCATTCATAATTAACCTAGAATTGTTCTTGATTAATTTCATGATGGTGAGACTTGATTGGTGTGGTAATTGGATGATTAAAGTGTTGAATATTGTCAATTTAATGTAAATTGTCCAATTTGAGTAATTTGTGAAGTTAGGGTTCTTAACCCATTCAAATTTTGGGGCTTTTCATATATATGATATAATTTGATGTATATTTGATGTATGTCAAATTTGGGATTGATTGGACTTGATCTTGATGTGTTATGAACAAATTGGCCAAATTGAAATTAATAGAAAATCTGGGCTGTTTTGGTAATTCTGAAAAAATACTGGGCAGTTTTAGAATTCTGGAAAAGTTTCTGGTTTATGTTGCAAATTGTATAAATTATTTTGGGATTGATTTGGAATCAATTAAATATGTATTTAAATATTTAAGAACCAAAATGATTAAATTGTAAAACTTTGGGGTCTCACGGTAATTAATGATAAATCTGATTTTTCAGATAAAAATTCAGTTTTTATTTCTTGAGTAATTAGAATAAATTAGTTTTTTTTAATTGCCCAAGAAAAATATTTAACGGAAATTATTTCGGAGTGAAAATACGCGAAAACGGCGAAAAATGACGTTACCGGGTAACGACTGCACAAATAGTGAATTGGGCATTGTTCGAGCAGCCCACAAACTGTCCAAATATTTTTGGGGCTGACCTGGGCAGTCCCCATGAGCATTGGTCGGTCGGTTCGGCCGGAAACGCGTTTTATGCTATTTTACGGAAAAATATTTTTGCAAAAGTTTCGCGATGTTTCTATATTATTTATGTCGTTATATGATATCGGATAAATATGTTTAGGTGAAATATGAATGAATTATTAATATTTGATATTAAATAATTTATTCGTATGTTTAAAAATTTTAAACTACGATTTCGCTTGAACATCGCTTCTTTCGCTACGCCTCCTTCATTTGACCCCAACACTTACCTGGGGTTCATGCTATTCTTTCTCTCTCTTTCTCCATCTGTAACACAAAATACGGACGGTCAAGGTCTTTAATCATGAGAACATAAAATCCCCAAATTTCCGGGAAAACCAAAATTAAATATGTTTTCAGTGATTTCAGTTTCATTTCTCATAATATATCCAATACTCATATAACATCATTATGCATTGTTCTATGTCAATCATGTAGCTCAAATATGCGAATTACGCATTTCCGATAAATCTTCCGAAAAGTTTCCGAAAATATTACGGAAGGATCCTAAGCCCTCTGAACCCCTCTGGAATTACTCAAATACTAGCGTATCATCATAACTAACCTATATCTTTAATTACGATCATCCAAACACAAATGCCTGTGAAACCCGATTTTTACCTGAAACTAGCTTTACTTATCGGATCGATCGAATTAGCTCCGATTTCTCTCGGATTTTACCAAATGCACATATTCAATATACTAATACTCAAACAACTCGATTTATATCATTACGTTACTCTACGAAACTACTGGATACATTCGACCATTTAACTATAAACTTGAAATTTGCGGTTTTTACCGGGAGGCCTTACCGAGATTTCAAGGCCATATACGGACTCCAAACGATTCCACAAACGCACTAGAATCGACCAAATTTCGATCAACATTACTGTTCACATGGGTCACTATTCATCTGAATCTTCATTCCTCATTCGCGTGCAACCAAGCACGGATCAGAAAAATCATCACAACCATCTTGTAGTACTCTCTGAGGGCTTCGATTTGGCGGGTGGCTCGGGTCGTGAAATGAAGCGACGAGTCGGGATTGGAACACCCATGTGCGTGACTTTCCTCTCTCCAGCGGCTGTTTTCGGTGACCTGTGGGCTGCCGCCGGCCACCACAAGGTTGAGGGGTGGCTGGCACACCCCTCTGGCTGGTCGCGGTGGCCAGCAGGCCGCCGGCGTGACTAGCGCCTCCAAGAACGCATTTTGGGAGTGGGGGCCCCCGAATTGAGAGGTTTTGATTCTTTTGTCCCTTTTGCGATTTCTGGAAAACTTGGTGTATTTATAGAAAACTTTCTGAAATTGTATTTCAGTCCCCGCACATTACAAATAGACCTCTATCCTTGGGTGGCTTTTGGAAATTCGTAATTTTGAGGTCATTCTATTGTAAATTTCGATAAGTGTTTAACTCAAAATTTGTTCGTCTCGGAAAAACGAGTCTGATGGTTCTGAAATCAGCCTAAACAGAGTTTGTTTGCTATCTTTATAGCCGAAATAAGAAACTTTTACGCGTAAAACGATATAATCAAAAATCGCGTAATCGGTTTCTCAGAACCACGCGTTTTCTAAAGCATCAAATCTCTATTTTAAAATATTTCGAGCTATATTTCAACACTTAAACTTTTTTTCTCCGATATAGCCTCATTCCGAGACTCGATATGCATTACAAAATCCTTCCAGAAGAGTTTCTGAATTTCTGGATAATACAATTCTCCCCTCCTTATAAAAATTTCGTCCTCGAAATTAATTCGCCCTTACACCTTCTGATATGATTCACAATGCATACACGGAAACTCTCTAATCCATTTCTAGAAATTGTATAGCTCTATGATCATTCGTGCACTTACTTACTGGGGTTAAGAGCTAACCCATTTTCATATCTATAGTCTTTAATTGTTCGTCAACGGTAAACTATACTAACTTGGTTCTAAACCAGAGAACCTGACTAACCAATAACTGCGAGGGCTTCTCACACCCCTCCTAACTTCGAGCACAACTACGGTGCTACACCAAATTCTTAGTCTCAAATATCTCAAACACATACTTGGGTTCGCTATTAACCTTCTGGCCTTACAAGGGACTAATACTACTGCTATATAACTACTCTGAATTCTCTAATCTCAATGGCTCATAAAGTTTCAACTCAAGGTAACTTCTTCTATTACGAAAATAGCTAGTCTATACACATCAAAATAAGTCATCCACAGACTTCAATATTCTCGGGCTAGGAGCCAAGCAGAAAATCATCTCATATCAAAGGAAACATTCATATTACATACAAAGACCGACTTGGTCTATACAAAACATAAAATAGTCTCTGACAGCCGGATACCCCATAGTGCAATCACCGACTCTAGACCATGCTACTGACTTTTAAACCACGCTTGGATACCATCTTTGTAACATCCAGCCCGAAGCCAGGATGCTACCGGTAAGAGATAGGAAAACCTATCTCCATAAGCATTCATTTCTACTAAAATTTCAGCATGACCTTTGCTAAAAATCATGAAACCTGGATCCAAGTCCAGTACCTCGAGGTGACCTGAAATTTAATTCAAAAACAATCATCTCAACTCATGCAAATAGGCCTCTGGCCTGACAAATCTCAAATCATATACAAATAGGCCTCCGGCCTGACATAGACAAAATAAATACAACCAACTATGTGCTCATCACGATTTAAATTATACATATGATATAAATAAATAAAACTAAGGCTGTGGAGCCCAATCACACATCCCAGAACCATACAACGACTCAAGACTGATGTAACTGCATCGGGGTGATCCGCTGTCTGCAATACGTCAAAGGAAATCTCCTAGCTCTTTAAGTGTTTAATGTGAAAGTGATTCGTCTCGGAAAAACGAGTCTGATGGTTCAGAAATCAGCTCAAACAGAGTTTGTTTGCTATTTTTATAGCCGAAACAAGAAATTTTTACTCGTAAAACAGTATAATCAAAAATCGCCTAATCGATTTCTCAGAACCACGCATTTTCTAATGCATCAAATCTCTATTTTAAAATATTTCAAGCTATATTTCAACACTTAAACTCTTTTTCTCCGATATAGCCTCATTCCGAGACCCGATCTGCATTACAAAATCCTTCCAGAAGAGTTTCTGAATTTCTGGATATTATAATAGTGGTATCTCAAGTCAAATGACCACTATGCTACTCAACCTGAGAAGATTCTTATTGACGTTGGTGTACCATCTATTAAGAATCTTCGATGAGTCGTTCAGTGTTTATCCAATATAAATACCTACACGTCTATATGAGTCTCCCAAGACTCATGGTTCATAGGGATAAACCATCGGGCCAAGCCTCGATATACGACATGTACTAGTCTCAACGGATTTAACTAACCGACTCCGTGTTAGTAAATCTTGACCAGGAACTATATTCGATAATATACATCTAGTAGTGACATTTCCCAATGTCAATTACAAACTCCTTTGTAATTGTGCACTACATTATATATTATCGGGTCTTTGTCTAATATATACATATCATTAAACCATATTTAATTTCAATCTAATCGTAATTAGATCGAATACGTATAAGTAATAAGTAATAAGCAACCATTAACAAGTAATATTATTAAAAACGAAATTATTCGTATTCATTAATCGGACATAAATATGATCTGGATTGGCACTTTGAGCACCAACCCCAACTATTTCTCCCACTTGCTCTATTGCTAATCCACGGTATCATATATACATCTCAAAGTGTATCGTATATGCATGCCTCTCAAGAGCTCACTTATCACTCAAGAGGTAGGCAACAAGAAGTAGGTCCGCTATTACATATTGAGTTTGTCCAACAAACCCAATCGTTTCCAAAAGTCAGCATCATTCATATTTTGTAGAAACTAAGTTCTGCATCAATATGACTCAGATGCTACATCAATATTGTGCTACATCTACTGAGTTGTCCAAATATTTGTAGATCAAATCCAAAATACTATGTAGACAACCGCAAGCACAACACCAATGTCAAAACTTCTAATTTATAAGGTCACTATGCAACTTCATAAGTCAATACTTCGTAAGTTGCATCTAATTCTACTCATAAAGTATAATCCTATATGACACTCCCACTGTATCTTTTCCGACTCTTTATGACGTAGACCGTCTAACATCATAATTAGACTCATAACTAATATGACCCAAATGGTTGCAGACTATATGCTCCATGAATTAGAAACTCGTTCTTAATATCTCAAATATCACAAAGAACATGTTTCAAGATCCATCCTATGGTCTATAGGGTATCAAAATAACTCATAACAATTACGATTAAATCTATATCTTTAATTATACATAATAAAGTATTCATGATGTCATCATCCCATGATACATGAGATTGATTATACATTCTAATAAATTTCTCTTTCGACAAAGGATTCATCATTTATGAAAGATGAATACAATATATAAGACACACATTAACTGTCAAATAGTTATACTAACTATCATACAGATAACCTTGTTGTGTCATTTATTAGATCATATCTAATGCATGACTAATAGGAGCATCTCATAAGTCTCTCAGTTTTATATCATATATAAAACTTTATATCGAATATAACAGAGACTACTTCTATTACTTTCACGGAGTAAAGAAGACTTAGGTAAACCTTTTACCTCACAAACATCCTATTATTACCATAATAATGATAATGTCGTTAGGATATATAACACTAGAAAGCAATTTGTACGCTCCCACTAACCCTTCTGTCATATATGTATTCTCTATACTTTGATAAAATCAGACAATCTGACTAATATCAAAATTAGAGAACACATATTTCTAGAAGGCTCACCCGAGTCTACAATAGGCTCAATAAGCTAGTATAACAAACTACAATCTCAGCAGAACACAAAGTCTAGGGCCATTCCAGAATGTACTCTTCAAACAAAGAAATCACAACTAATCTCTTATCCGAAGAAGCCATTCAAAAAACGCACTTTGTATTATTTAGCTAAAATACACAATTTAATATCAACATTAACCAACAGATCTTAAATTGTTCAATCAGTGCGACTAGAGACAAGTTTCCTTAGAATCTGTAATAGATTCTTGAGTATAACCTTTCTCACTGTCATACTATAAATGTCAAACCTTTAATAAGCTCACAATGTTTTTGCTGCGCAAACAATTAGCATATTTTATGAACTATTCATATCAAAAGCTTAATCAAGTTCAAAACTTGATTATAGTAAGCTATGAACGATCTTAGATTTATGGTTCAATGGTAATTTCTGAAATCGATATCAAATATCGCTCTCATTATAAGTTATAGGATAATTTTCTTCGATAAGAAAACAACAGAATCATTAAGTATCAAATACTCGTAAATGATTCTAACATTCTATTGGACTTATACAGAAGATGTCTAAGGGTCGTTTCATTCTATTAATTATGTAGTTCCATTTATAGTTTATCATTCTCACATTTGACTTCAATAAGTTAATTCTTTTCTACAATGGTTAACATCCGATGTTACATACCAAGTAATAAAACAATTTTATTACTTAAGATCGTAGGAAAGATATTCTATCAAATAGAATACAATATTCTATAAAACAGAATAAATGATAAACTTTTACTTATACCTCCGAGGCACAAGTATTTTTCAATTATATAACCATTATACAAAAGAAAGATTCAAATCTCAAACTTTTCAAGATTTGAATTTTCTACCTATACATATCATATACGTAACTGTAGAAACTAATGGAACCTTAATTAAAAAGATGAATTAGTGTTACTGGAGCATATCCCCAAGAGTGTTGAAACTAATTCGGTAACACTCAATATCAAACGAATCAAATCATATAAGATTCGATTACTCCCACTGACTAATTCCATCAAGATGGAATCGTGGCAGAATTATATTGAGTAAGAATCATATTCAATGAATAATCTTAGAATTAATTGCCATAAATTCATACATTTGATCATATCAAAGATCTTTGAACAATTCAAAGACTTGTAATGAATTTTAAGGATAAAGTTTTCAAAACTTCAGATCGAATATCTTTGCATTAGTCAAAGATATTGTATTTGCGTTTCATCATAACAGATTGAAAGTTCTCGAATCTTTCAAGAAGTTCAATATGTGTTCTTTCAGAAACACGTAACTAAGTTGTGACAATTCATCAACTAAGTTACGAAGTAAAGAAAACTACCTTAAGAAATTATAATTCATTAAACTACATACATCTAATGTATTAGTTTGACAAATTTTTATGTTCCAATGATAATCATTGGTTAAATGAGATTTAATCACATTCCTGAATACAATATTCATTAAGTGGATAAGGATATGTGGTGTGATCTAGTATCAGACTATCATTTACCATATGGAATAAACATCTAATGCTTAAGTGATGAAATCTCATAATGACATGTTCTAAATTATTTACTTTACCGAATATTTTCTTAATGTTTATCTCTATGTCAATGACACTACTAGTCGTATTAAAATATATATAACAACTGTTTATAAAGAACAAGTAACTATCAAATAGTCGTAAGTTCTGATATCAAATATCAAAATAATCATTAAATAATATTTTAAATAACTAGATGGGAGATCTGGTATCCAATACCTATAGATGTCGTATTGTGAGAATCGTTATTTTCTATACACAACTATACGCATCTCTTTTCTTTAGCTTTATAATTTGCTTTCAATTATTCACAACAATTGCAATTAATTGATTAGAAAACTGTGTCAGACACATTACCTCTGAAGGTAACTAAAGCTAAGAAATGTCATTATCAGATAAACAAATACCTAATGGGGTTTTCTTAATGCCAGTCAAGAATCTCGAGACATGAACTGATTCGTGCAATTCTTACTGCACAAGAAAATATTCTCTCTACGGAATAATATCCTAAAATGGATATATATCTAGATTATCTATCATGGCTTAGTAACTAAGTCACTAACCATCTTGATTTTTCAAGAAAATCGGAACATCAGTTCCCGATGGTTTAGATTAATCTAACAATATCCTAGTCTAATAGTATCTATAAATTATTCTAGAAAAGTGCAATCATAAGTCAAGTCTGAAACAACATATTAAAATATGTAAGCAGTGGATTAAAATTTAATTTTATCTACTATAGAATAAGGAAAACAAACAAGCGGCAATTTTCATAATATTACACACTGCTTAAGTTATGTAATATTTTAAACTTAGCAGTGTCTCCCACTATTTTACGTAATATCGTAATCCCCAACGAAAAACGAGAATTCAATAATTAAATCGAATTCCATAATGGGAAGTGGACCCCATGAATATATTTCAACTCACAGCTTTGGCACGTTCTCGCCTACGTATATTCACAGGTAGACAACTCATTGTCAATCACACTCACTGTGACTCCGGTTTTGGTTCTGACCGTTTCTCGTTGTGATAGATTTGGCACGTTCACAAGGAGGCGTACCAAGGTTAAACTCGTCAATGATAAACTCAAGCTACTTGCGTAACCCTGACAGCTTTGGCACGTTCAGGATTCCGCTTTCGCTTGAATTTATCTAGTATCAAGTATACATCTGGAAATAACTCTAGAACAATTTTAGGTTATCAATGAGTGGCCCAACAACTCTAGAATGGAAACTATAACATCAAATGATCAAAAGAATGCTTAGTAACTCCTTATAAGCTTTCTTTAAGTATCATACATGCAAACAGCCATCATCAAAGCTTCCAACCATCAAAAACATAAACAAGAATGAGTAGAAAAACCTAAGAACTACATATGTAATAGCCATGGATGAAAGGAACAAATTACCTTCTAATGAAAGGCTGGAAATACTTACTAAATCTTAGCCTTTCCTTGATTTGAATCTTGTTCCTTCACTTTTTCTTCTCAAGTGTTTTGTTTTTCTTTTGAAAGCTTAGACAAAAATTAGCAAATGAAAAAATTTAACACCTTAAATACTTATAGGGTTGGCCGAAAAACACAAGTGTAAATGAATAAAGATATTTTCAATTTTAACTTATTAAAACAAATGCCAAAGTATTCAAAACCATTTTGATAACAATTTCTTTTAATGTATAAGTCAACAATTTACACTTGTTAATCATTTCCAATATTATCATTTGGTAAAATATTTATATCTTAATTATTTAACAATTAAATAATTAATTAATTAATTAAATACAAATATCTTAAATATATGTATTATATTTAAGGGTGGCAGTTTAGCCCGCGACCCGGCCAGGCCCGGTCGGCTCGGCCCGACGGGCTTTGGCCCGGCCCGTGGTGAAAAAAGCCCGGGCCGGGCCTTAAAACGAAAGCCCGACACGGGCCCGGGCCCGGGCCGGGCTTTTCTATTTTGGCCCGGCCCGACCCGGCCCGGGCCAAAATTAAAAAAAACAAAAAAAAACATAAATATATATATTTTTTTAATATGTTTATATCATTTTTATTTATTTTTAGCATTTAATTGTTAATTTATCAATGAAACTTGTGATTTATTTATAAATTGTCTTTCTATATAGTGTAAATATATTTTATATTTATATATTTTAAATTTTTAAATTTTTTTTTTAATTTCGGGCCAAAAAAGCCCGGGCCCGAGCCCGGCCCGGCACGGAAGACACCCGGGCCCGGGCTTTTTTTTGTTGGCCGGGCTCGGGCCGGGCTTGCAAAAGCCCGACCGACCCGGCCCATTGCCACCCTTAATTATATTTACTTTAAATATCTCAAATACATATATTAATGATATATGTCAAATATCATAATTTGACAATTAATTAATGTGTATTTAAAAATATCAAATATTAAACACATACACCTAATTAGGAAATGACGGTTCAACCCCTAATGCATGTATCTTTCGTTTAACCGTTAAACGATTTATAAATAATCACCATTATTTACAAAAATTGCCCTAGTGCTTTATGAGTATATTTCATTAGTGAGACTCTCTAGATTCAAACATATCCGTCACGAAATCCAATTTTTTCCATAATCTACCCACCCGTAACTAATGATGACCACAGATAAACTAACTGAATCATACAGATCGAGGTCATTGCATACATATAATCCCTCCGTCACAGGTATTCGGATTATCCCAGAGATATAGATATAAACGCCGAATCTCTATAGGTATAATCTCGTCGACGTATCTATTAGCAATCTGTAAATAACATTCGGAACTCATTTACGAAGTATACTATGACCATAGATTTAGCAGATCGCTAATCACATTTGGACTACCTATGCTCTGTACACAAAACTGATGAATCCTATTTTGACACACATAGGATATCCTGAGGATCGGTCCACACCCAACGAACAGGCAGAAGTTTGATCTAAATAGATCGGTGATGTGACTACCATCTAAGTGTGAAGGATGTCTCATACATCCACAATGGTATCTCAAGTCAATGACCATTATTTTATCTCAACCCGAGAAGATTCTTATCGAATTGGTGTACCTCTATTAAGAATCTTCGGTGAGTTGGTCAGTGTTATCCAATATAAACACCTACACGTCTATATGAGTCTCCCAAGACTCATAGTTCATTGGGATAAACCATCGGACCAAGTCTCGATATACGACATATACTGGTCTCAACAGATTTAACGAACCGACCCGTGTGTTAGTAATCTTGACCAAGAATTATATTCGATAGTATACATCTAGTAGTGACACTTCCCATATCAATTACAAATTACTTTGTAATTGTGCACTACATTATATATTATCGGGACTTGTCTAATATATACATATCACTAAACCACATTTAGTTTCATTCTAATCGTAATTAAAAACAAGAGGTGCAACCATTAACAAGTAATATTATGGAAAAAGAAATTATTCGTATTCATGAATCGAACATAAATACGATCCAGATTAGTACTTTGACTCCGAGCTTACACTCTCAAGAGATTTGGAGGCATGTAAATTAGTGTAGCACACAAGGAAGAAGCAACCTACTCCAGTTCACATGCAAGATTGAGGACGAGAAAACCACATCGGTCATTGCCACCCGAAACTTTTGAATTCCATATCACTAGCATCCCATTGCATACCGATGAGCCTTGTAGTTGTGAACTAATTGAGCCCAACTAAAATTAAGGAACTGTCAAAGAGTCCCACATCGCCTGGGAAAGTAAATCCCCTCCAAACAAACCATGAGAGTTACCTTCACCAGGACCATCTTCAGAATTTGGCTAATCAACAGACCATAACCAACATAACCGAGGCCGAAATATTAATTTCGGCCATACCTCAAACAAAGCCACAGAGGCTTTGAATAAGCTATCCACGTGATAGATTCCATCAAAGTACTACAATCCATGCGCCTAACCACGTGAAGGAGCTTGCAGGAAGGAGCACACCACACACCAAGAACAAGGAGCCGAACAAATCACGCTTGCCTCGAGCCGAAAAAAAAAACACTGACACACCAAGTGAAAGCTCACTGCCCATTCGAAAAAAAACTACATACAAAGAATAAATGCCCCACTCGCCAACGCCAGCAACCCACACGCAATGCTGACGTATGAAGCCAGCCCAGATGCGCAAGCCACGCTCAGTCCATCCAAATGAGCGAGCTGGTCAAGCGTTGATGGCCATTCGCCAAGAAGACGAAATAATAGCTTGAGTTGCGCGAAGATGGCACACTTGTTAAAAGCCTAGTCATTTTCTTCAAGCTTGACTAATGCATATCACACATAGCACAAAGCTCCAAAAATCACGTGATCCCCAATCAAGCATGGAGCACATAATGTTTGACATTGGCAGAGGCACCATTTGACACTACATGCACATGTGTCTAGCATTGGCTGAATATCTCATTCGACATGTAGCTCAGAATGTTTGGCATAGGCAGATGCTCCATTGGACACTACAAGCACTTATGTGTTGAATATCCCATTCGAAATGATGCAAAGATTGTTTGGCTGAGGCACTATTCGACACTACACATATAAATACATATCATTTGTCAGAGTTCTCATTCGACAAGATGTAAGCTGCCATCAATGAGTTATGCCATTAAACACAACACACATAAAGGTTTCTCATTGATCAATTTGTCCCACTCGACATATATGGGATGACAAAAACATCTTATTCATTCAATTCCCAAACAATAAGGTGGATGGCTATCAACTCCATGGTACATGGAAAGATTGCCATCTCTTCCATACGACATGGAAAGATTGTCATATTCTATATATGACAAGATGAATTTTCATCTCATCCATACTACATGGATGGATTATCATCAACTGTAAAGTCCATTCGACAGTAGTCTCGTACAAGAGTGAGAAGTGATGACTTTCATCAAGTTCATTCCATTGTAGTATCATAGACCTTCTTCAGGTCTAGTATAATGAGTGATGACCTTCTTGGACCTTCATCAGGTCCATTCGACAAGTCCATTCGACAGTAGTCTCGTAGAAGAGTGAGGAGTGATGACTTTCATCAAGTTCATTCCATTGTAGTATCATGGACCTTCTTCAGGTCTAGTATAGTGAGTGATGACCTTCTTGGACCTTTATCAAGTCCATTCGACAAGTCCATTCGACAGTAGTCTCATAGAAGAGTGAAGAGTGATGACTTTCATCAAGTTCATTCCATTGTAGTATCATGAACCTTCTTCAGGTCTAGTATAGTGAGTGATGAACTTCTTGAACCTTCATCTCGTCCATTCGACAAGTCCATTTGACAGTAGTCTCGTACAAGAGTGAGAAGTGATGACTTTCATCAAGTTCATTCCATTGTAGTATCATGGACCTTCTTCAGGTCTAGTATAGTGAGTGATGACCTTCTTGGACCTTCATCAGGTACATTCGACAAGTCCATTCGACAGTAGTCTCGTAAAAGAGTGAAGAGTGATGACTTTCATCAAGTTCATTCCATTGTAGTATCATGGACCTTCTTCAGGTCTAGTATAGTGAGTGATGACCTTCTTGGACCTTCATTAGGTCCATTCGATAAATCCATTCGACAGTAGTCTCGTAGGAGAGTGAAGAGTGATGACTTTCATCAAGTCCATTCGACCGTAATCTCATTGACCTTTTTCAGGTCTAGTAATATGAGAAGGAAAGACTCTTGGACCTTCATCGGGTCTGGACTCATAGACCCTCATCAGGTCTAGAAGAGTAAAGACTATCATAGACCTTCATCTGGTTTACTAGAATAATAAGGATAGATCCTCTTGGACCTTCATCAGGTCTAGTGAAGTGTAGTTTCTCTTGAATCTTCTCACGACTAGTGGAGGGGAATTTCTCTTAGGCCATCATTCGACAAAACCTCCATATTACAAGGTATAAATTTTTATTCATATTTGTTAACATATTCTCATGACCACAGACATATATGCAGGCATTCGACTCGACAATGAAAATCCACCCATGGTCCTTGACCAGTAGTATGGAAATTGTCCTGACCTTCATCTGGTTCAGTCGACTAGGAACATTCCCCATGGCTCATGTAGAGTTAAATTCAAGACCTGACCTTCATCTGGTTCAAATGATATTGAAGTCTTGACCTACATCTGGTTCAGTCGACTGGGAACATTCCACATGGCTCATGTAGAGTCAAGTTCAAAACATGGTCTTCATATGATCCAGACGACAATTATAGACTCTTATGGTCCTTGACCAGTAGTATGGAGATTTTCCTGACCTTCATCTGGTTCAGTCGACCGAGGACATCCCTCATGGACTCTTGTCGAGTCAAATGAAGAGATGGACTTCCTACAGTCCATACGACAATGTCGTGTGAATTAACTTATGAACCCTCATCAGGTTTAGTCGACCGGGGACATCCCCTATGGACTCATGTCGAGTCAAGTAGTAGACATGGACTACACATGTCGTATGACTTATATCTTGAACCTTCATCTGGTTCCGTCGACTGGGGACATCCCTCATGGATTCATGTAGAGTCAAGACCTAGCCCTCATCTGGTCCAAACGAAATTGAAGACTCCACTGGTCCTTTAATCAGTAGTATGGAGATTGTTCTGACCTTCATCTAGTTCATTCGACTGGGAATATTCCTCATGGGCTCATTTAGAGTCAAGTTCAAGACCTGGCCTTTATCTGGTCCAGAAGAAAATTATAGACTCCTCTGGTCATTGACCAGTAGTACGGAGATTGTCCTGACCTTCATCTGGTTCAGTCGACTGGGAACATTCCCCATGGCTCATGTAGAGTCAAGTTCAAGACATGGCCTTCATCTGGTCCAGACGACAATTATAGACTAGGGGTGTTCACGGGTCGGGTTTTTCGATTTTTTTACCTGATCGGGTCGGGTCATTCGGGTCATTTGACCCGAAACCCGAAATTTAAGCACTGACCCACGCGGGTCGAGTCGCAACGGGTCGGGTCAAAAAACCGAGAGTCGGGTCACCATAATATATTATAATATAATATATATATTTTTTTTGATATAAATTTTACAAGATATGTGTGTAGTTGCAATGGTAAAGGCTTTGGTTAATAACTACTAAATCTCAGGTTCAATTCCCACTAACAACATTTTATTTTAAAGAAAATAAACAATTTTCGAATTTGGGCATGCTGGGATTCGAACTTGGGGCCCTTTGATGACCAATCAATTACTTTGTCATTCCAACTACAATTGTTTCTTGTTAAAATTATATCATAACAAATATATATTATATTATATCGGGTCGGGTCAGACCTGACTTTTCTAACCTAAACTCGTGACCCTCTCCCGAATTTCGGGTCAGGTCGGGTCGAAATTTTGACAATTTTTTGTTAGACCTGCGCGGATTGGGTCGGGTCGCGGGTCGCTGACCCGACCCTATGAACACCCCTATTATAGACTACTCTGGTCCTTGACCAGTAGTATGGAGATTTTCCTGACCTTCATCTGGTTCAACTGGGAACTTCCCCATGGCTTATGTAGAGTCAAGTTCAAACACATGACCATCATCCGGTCCAGACGACATATGTCGTATGAACTATAAACCTGAACTTCATCTGGTTCATTCAACTATGAACATTCCCCATGGCTCATGTAAGTCAAGTTCAACATTGACTTCATCTGGTTCAGTCGACTGGGGACATCCCCTATAGACTCATGTCGAGTCAAATGAAGACATGGACTTCCCTCAGTCCATACAACACTGTAGTGTGAATGAATTTACTCATGAACCTTTATCTGGTTCAGTCGACCGGGGACATCCCCCATAGACTCATGTCGAGTCAAATGAAGACATGGACTTCCCTCAGTCCATACAACACTGTAGTGTGAATGAATTTACTCATGAACCTTTATCTGGTTCAGTCGACCGATGACATCCCCCATGGACTCATGTCGTGTCAAATGAATACATTGACATCCCTCAGTCCATACGACATGTCGTGTCAAATGACTCTTGAGCCTTCATCTGATCCAGTCGACCGGGGACACCCCTAGGGGACTCATGTCGAGTCAAACGAGGTCTTGCTTCCTTCAGTCCATACTATGTGTCGAGACAAATACAGACTCTTCCTCCCTCAATCCATACGACTGTGGACGTTGGATTTCGCCCGAGGTCCACAATCGAGAATTTGTAGTTGGGGGCGCTAGCGATCCTGCAAAACAAGGTATAGTGAGCGGGAGTATACTACCCCCGGTGTGGTGGTGCCGGGGGCACTCCGACGCTCAAGTCCGTAGTGAAGACGAGCTGTAAATAATAGAAGAGCAAGGCTTGACGTACCTTGACTTCTGTTGACTACCGTGAGGGCAGTGGTCGGAAGTTCCGAGAGCTCTGGAGAGAATATGACTAAGCTGAGAGTTGTTAGAAGTTGAATATGATCGAGCTATGTATTGTCCAGCCCATTTTCTCGTAGACTTTCTTCTCTATATACACCTCTCGGGAACGTGTTTTATTACCTTTAATTACTCGTTCGTTGGATGTTGGAAACTGTCGAGTTATGTGAGATATTTATGAGTCTGGACGTTTCTTGATTTGGTATCTACTGCGTCCGTTGGCCCTCTTGATGACAATGAGCTTGGCCCGTGAGGCTTCTTGGTCTGATATTGGTCGGTCTCGAGGTAAAATGTCGATTTTACCCTTGGGCCAAATTTGCCCCGTACAATTTGTCCCCTACTCTCTAAGTCAAGTAGTCCTTGACTTGGAGAGTACTTGACGCGTGTGTCGCTTGAGGCCATAGTTGTAGGTGTACTCGAGCGTTGATGCTACCAACGAATATCAAGTTATGAGCTTTACTCTTCAAGAGCCATTGTGGAAGTACCCAATCGATTGAACCAGATGAAGGTCAGGATATAAGTCGACGACATGTGTATTCCATGTCTACACCTTGACTCGATGTGAGTCCGTGGGGATGTCCCCGGTCGACTGAACCAGATGAGGGTTCCTGAGTTATTTCATTCGACAAGTCTATGAACTGAAGGAAGTCCATGTCTTCATTTGACTCGACAAGAGTCATCTGGGATGCCCCGGTCGACTGAACCAGATGAGGTTCATGATATAAGTCATACGACATGTGTATGTCTACAACTTGACTCTACATGAGTCCATGGGGGATGTCCCGGTCGACTAAACCAGATGAGGTTCAGGATATAAGTCATCCCATGTGTATGTCTACAACTTGACTCTACATGAGTCTGTGGGGATGTCCCCGGTCGACTGAACCAGATGAGGTTCAGGATATAAGTCATACGACATGTGTATGTCTACTACAACTTGACTCTACATGAGTCTGTGGGGGATGTCCCCGGTCGACTGAACCAGATGAGGTTCAGGATTAAGTCATACGACATGTGTATGTCTACAACTTGACTCTACATCAGTCTGGGGGATGTCCCCGGTCGACTGACCAGATGAGGTTCAGGATATAAGTCATACGACATGTGTATGTCTACAACTTGACTCTACATGAGTCTGTGGGGGATGTCCCCGGTCGACTGACCAGATGAGGTTCAGGATATAAGTCATACGACATGTGTATGTCTACAACTTGACTCTACATGAGTCTTTGGGGGATGTCCCCGGTCGACTGAACCAGATGAGGTTCAGGATATAAGTCATACGACATGTGTATGTCTACAACTTGACTCTACATGAGTCTGTGGGGGATGTCCCCGGTCGACTGAACCAGATGA